>PVKS010003706.1:0-33147 GCA_004027875.1 Aplodontia rufa | reverse complement strand
GCTTATTAAATGTGAGACCAAAACTATGAAAAATTAATCAAAACTATAATGTAGTCACACCTTATATAAAGAAAAATCAGAGATACAGGAAGGTAAAAATTGTAAAGCTTCTCCAGGCCCCTTCTTAGTTCTCTAAATCATTCTTCCTCGCTTAATTTTATAATTGAAAAAAATGAATGAGTTTAAAGATCCTTAACGTGGTTCATCTGAATAAGACATTTCCTTTTTGTAACAGACATTAAATAAAGAAGTTACTTTTTTACAGAATTAATTCCTCTAATGGCACCCTAACACCATGTGTAAGCCAGTGCATAATTTGAAACCAGATTTCCCTCATAGCTGACTATGAAATTATGTGACATTCAGAAACCTGTATACCTGATTTGAGCCTGAATCTCCTGCTGGCTATAAATCATTGTTCCCTGGAAAAGGCTCAGAAGCATCCCATTACCACTGCATTGTGAGTGAGTCGACTTGCATGTATATGTGGAGTATTTCATCAGAAGGGAGTGATGAATAAAATACAGCGACACTGTGAATGTTTGGAATGGCAAATACACCTCTGCAGGCCAGGAAGGATAAGTGCCTCAGAGACTTCATCATATGGCATGCCATTGTCCAGAGCATTTGGGGAGGAAGATCTCAGCCAGCTTAAGGTCGGCAAAGCTTTGAGATTTCCCAAGGTTTGTCTTTAATCGTTTTCAGCCTCATCCTACAAGAGCTGGGAGTCTTCTCCCATTAAACATAATTGCTGGTGGGTACATTGTAATTAAGAACTGTTCTCAGTCTCTTTTTCGCTCGTTAAGTGGTACCCAAGGAAGGAGAGGAACAGTGGACAAGGGAAGAAGGATTTGATCAAGGCTCTGATATGAGACTTGTAAAATTTCAAAGGACAGGAATATAGTTCATGCCCTCTTTTCAGATAAAGATTTAAATTACAAACATCATTCAGAGTCTGGTATATAAATTTAGATACACATATACTTGAAAATGTAGACGTATATGTTCAGTGACTAATGAAAACTGAAAAGGACGAAACTGTAGCTATTTTTCCCTTCTGAAAAGAACAAAGGACACTGTCAGCCAAATTCTTACTGGTTTTGTTGTAAAGTCGTAGATAGCTATGGTTAACTTGATACAGAAAAATCCACCATAGACTTGTTTAAAGTATCACTGAAGGAAGAAACCTCTAGTGGCCTTCTGGAGGTGTGGTAGCAGACCCTATTGGTGGGCTACCTGTATCCCTCAGGCCTTTGCTTTCAGTGTGCTCTGGCGTGATTCCAGCTGCCACTAATCATGTGACTGTGCCTGAGAATTTTTTTTCTAAAGCTGCACATTATGCAGGAGTTGGTAAATAAATAACACTGAGATATGTATTTTATGCCATTTCTCAGAAAATGAGTTCTAGTTGCCCAAAATGGAATGTGGCTCAATAACATCCATTATCAGCCACCTTTCTTTCTGTTTATCACTTTCTTATTTATATGAAAGGTACTGGAAAAACAGCAACTGCATACAAACTACTTGCTCTCAGATTCCTTTCTCAGGCTCGGCCTTTGGGAGAATCCACACTGAGAAAGGCATATTAAGTGTGGTTGTCATGTGTCCAGTGGGGAGTTATAGTCTATTCCTTTACATGTATACTTTTTTCTTTTGAATCAGTACATTTAGTTTATAATCCCAAATAAAGAGAGTGTTCTGCAGGGACAAGCATTACATTCAGTGGTGGTGACCGATGGTGAAGCCCTGTCCCTCCCATTTGCCCGTTTCCCCTCAGCCCTTGGCAGTGGGGAAAAGGTTCTAGTAATTCGTCTGGGGCCAACTGATTGCACAGCACAGTCATTGGAGTTGCTTGCCATGAATAGATTCCATGTCCCTATCCCCAGTTTCTGATTCCTTAGATATCGGATAGGTCCCAGGGAGCTGTCATTTAATCAGCATCCCCAAATAACTCTGATACTGCTGGTATGGCCTTCGTAATTATTGGAAACCATTGGATCATGGGTGATAGCAGCTTGAAAAGGCATCAAGCAATGTGCATTTGAATCCAGAGTCTGCCACCAGGCACCTGCTTGGTCTCAGGAAGTCTCTTCCCACCTGAGTCTAACTAAACAAGGAGCAGTTAGCCTGAGTAGCATTCCACCTTCATATTTCGGTAGGAGATGTTATTTCTTTGGTACTGTATTAGATATCTCTTCCTGATACTTCTTCCTCATCTCTTTTAGGAGCTAAGAGAGTGTTCAGGTCGTGTATTTGTGGATTCTGTGCCTGAATTCTGTTTACCAGAGGTAAGATGAAATTGAATCTTAATGTGGAAACAAAGCGCATTGTGCAGTCTCTCACAGTGAAGTCAACAAGTAGTTTTAAGGGGCTCGGTTTCCTGTTTTCAAGTTGAAATGAATCTCTTTTTCCCAGCACACTGTTATAAGCTAGAATATCATTTAGGAGCTTTTTATATTATCTACAAATCATTTAAGTTACCGTCTTCTTCCTATTTCTAGCTTGCTTTGTAATCCTCTTACTTCTTTTAGGGTGCAGTTTTGCGTAAGGTAAGAAATTTAATTATAATGCCTTTCTGTGTAGAGTAGCCCTACTCTTCATAGTCTTACTTACAGTGGATAATTGAGGACTGCTGTTATTCAATCAATGCCAGTAAACCTAAAAATTCTTGCTGACTTAAAATATATTGAATGTTGCTTAAATTTCATGCGTTCTGAACTGAGTGATGGATATCTCGTGCTTTTACACGTTACTATGACAGTGAGACTTGTTAGGGTTTAGGATCAGTTTTACCCTTTCAAAGGAAACCGAGACCATTTCCATTAGTTTTAGGGGTAACTAATCTCAGTTGACAGGTGTGATCCCCAGAGATGCTCCCATGCAGTTCTCAGTGGATAGGTGAAGTACAGGGAAGCCAGTGGTTTCCCCAGGGTTCCTTAGGAAATCACCAAGAAGCTGTTGTCCTTTTCTTTCCACGTGCTGGTGGATTACATTGCCTGTAGAGAGTACATTCACAATTTAGGGCCCATAAGAAAGGCAATTTGAAGGGCAGCTTCCCCTTATTTTTATACTTTCTTCCTCCTGTTGTTTACATTTTTGCAGTGTTTGATACCCCATAGATAAGCTTTTCTCTCTCTTTCTCTCTTTGAATTATGTGTGCCTCAGGATTACCAGAGCAAAAGAGAGAGAAAGAGGACAGGGTAATGGAAATGGCAGGTAAGGGAGGAAGTTTGAGAAATACCAGTTAGGAATAAAGGTGAAAGCAGATAATTGTCAAGATTCCTGAGCCCTCCATCACTGCTATTAAAATCTGCCATCCACATTTGTCACTTAAGGAATTGGTGGGACAGTTCCCCATCTGTTGAGAGAGTCCTGATCCCGGGGGCTACATTTATTTTCAGCATACTGCAGATGGCACTGACACAGATGGCCACTCTCAGAGTGTGGACAGCACTGTAGAACCTGTGACCTGGTGCTATGAGGACTTTCTGGCTTGCTCTGAAGAGTGCTCAACTCTTAGATTAGTTGGTTACCATTTCACAGCTCACCTTTGCTGAGCTAAAGCATCATTGATACAGTTAGGCTTCTGAAGCTATATAATGCTTTTCAAGCAAAATTATATGGGACAAATGAGTAAGAAACACTGTTTTAAGGAGTGCCGGGCCATAGTAGGACTAGGTGAAATGGGAGTGTGGTAGAAGCAGAGCACAAGCACTGACTGCGGTTCAGTCTTGCTGGCTGTGGGTGAGTCCAGCAGACCCAAGCCCGGTGCTCATGAAGCCTGTAGTCCTGGGAAGCCACTTAAAGGTCTCTGTCCTGAGTCTCCCTCGCAGACTGTGACATGGTCTAGTGTGGTACAGGACGCGCCAGTAAATCTTGATTGATTTTTCAATTTGTAGAACCCCAACTGTTTGCAGGCAGCAGTTCTAAAGTTAAAGTGATTTTTGTTGGAGTCCACTGAGTGAAAGTATGTAAAGAGATACATTAATACAGTACATAAATTTGGTTTGGTAAATTCATTTCTTGGGGAGAATGTTTATGTAAGCATGCATTCTTAACACATACACACAACAAATATGTATTTTTTCTTATATCTGTCCTCACCAGATCTCTCCTAATTCTAGACTCTGGGCTGAATTTTATATGTTAAAGAGAAATTTCAGGATTTCCCTCCCAGTTGCTGTGTGCATGAGGGAAAGTGGTGACATTCTGTTGTTTCAGCTGCCATTCTTGTTGTTTGTCATTTGCATTTGTCACTCTGATGCCATCTTAATTTCCGCACTTGTTTAAAAATGATTCTGGAGAGGCAGAGCAGAAGAGAGCCGGGGTGCTGCTGCGTGTCCTTCATCACAAGGGTGTTGTCCTGCAGTGTGGATTGAGGGTGACACCGGCTGGCTGTTACCATCATTAGCATGTTATTCACATAAGCGCCATGGCCCTGGCCTTGAGGCACAGGACTTCTGCTTACTTGCTGTCTCTGGAGCCCCTGCTGCCTGGACTCAGCTTACTTTATATGTAAAGCCATTCAGCCAGAAAAGCCCTGCCAAAATGACCTGCTGCTTGTCGTTGCTTACGCTGTAAATGCCTTTTCTTTCTCCTCTGTGGGGACAGAGTAGTTCAGCGGCCCATTCTAACAAGCACATCCGTAGACGTGGCTGTGCTTGTGCTCGGTGCGCCATTTGGCAGAGCTCAGGGATGTGATGTCCACGGCTACTGCGCCTCACTTTCCCTCAGCCGGTGGCCTTACAGAGAAGGGTCTTCTCCACACGAGGGCTTTGAGGCCTGGTGAAAACTGCAGGAGGGGACAGGAGTCATGGGACAAGCTGCATTGTACAGAGTTTCGTCCCAAGAGGGACCAAGTGCTATGATAGTTCTGGGCACATCAGGAAGGCTGAGTGGAAGAAAACTAAGTCTCTACAAGTAGGACTTGAATTTTTGGGAGAAAATTTCCCTCTACTTAAAGAGTTTCTTCAAAATTTACCTAACCTTGGATATGATTTTCCCTCACCTGCTGTTTCTTCTAGTTTCACATAACCGTAATCTGGACTTAAAGTGCAGATTTGGGGTTAAGATTAGGATAGAGAATAATTTATTTTCATGACTTTTTGTTGGTTTGGTTTTTTTGGCCCTGTGGTCAGAATTGTCCCAAAAGACAAAAGGAGTTGTCTGTGTGTCTGACTTCGGAAGAGCAGGTTTCTGCTTGCCATTTCCCTGTTGCCCATTGCTAATGAGCCCTGAGAGCTTCTGTTGTGCTCCCTCTGCTTGGTGTAACTGATTTCTCTTGCCAGCCCACACCTGCTACGCGTCTCGCTGTCATTCGTCCTCATGTGTTTGACTCAGAACTGTTCTAGTGAAACCTGGTGCTGCCATTAGACAGGCTGCGTTCTCCTGTGGCCATCCTGTGTGCTGCTTAACGTCAGCATTGGGACGCGTCCTACGATGAGAGACCCAGGTGTTGCGGGAAAGGCCTCAATGTTTAAAGTACAGACACAACTGCTCTGAACTCTGACAGCATCATTTTTCAGCCGCATCGTGTTGATCTATCCGTCCTGCAGAGGGGCCTATCATCTGTCTCTTCCTTTCTTTTCAGACTGAGCTAATAGACCTGTCCACAGTAGATGTGATTCTCATCTCCAACTATCATTGCATGATGGCGCTGCCCTACATCACTGAGCACACTGGCTTCACGGGCACCGTGTATGCCACAGAACCCACCGTTCAGATCGGCAGGTGAGTGCCATGTTCGTCCCCTGGGGCAGTTGTGGCATTCAATGAGTGTGAGGCTAGGAGAATTTGCTGTTTCCTTCTGAGCAGCTAACCCAAACAGGCAGGAGTCGGCGCTCTCTAAAGCACTGTTCACTGGAGGCCTCAGGAGTGTGGGAGGCCTGCTAGCTTGTGGATTTTGGTATTGGTTGTAGTGTTTTTGTTTTTATATAAACTAGAAGGGGTTTGCAGAGATAGCTCCTCTGCAGATAATTTAGGAAAAAGCTACAAAGACGCAAGTCAGAGAGCCTCAGAGGAAAGGGACTAAGCATATTTAAATAAAGAAGGCAAAGAAGTTTTATTACTTTGCTTTCAAAATATTCCCCTTTTATCATTCATTGCAGACTATAAATAGAGACAGCTTGAAGAAAACGGGATAGATAAGTAATTAGGTGGTTAAAATGTCCCTGAGGGTGACAAAGGGAGCAAGTGTATTCTTCCTTTGACTCCAGGAGTACTGTGCCCCCACCGGGCCTTCACGGGTAAGGTAGTTGAAGCAAGTAACCATAGTACCATTTAGTGAGAAAAAAACTGGGAAGGACCTCAGGAAAAAAGCTCTTAATTATTATTTTGAAATAAATTAAAAGGTATGGTATAAAACTGTCAGGACTCAAAATATCAGATTGAAAGGTGATGTAGATTCTTAAGTTGGATTCTACTGTCTTACAGATGTTCAACAAAGTGAAATGACTGGAAGTGAAGTAATCTTGTGTGAAACCACGTTTCCTGTTCTCTGTTTAGAAAGCCATAAGGGATCCAAGGAGGGGTCATTATGCTAGGAAAGTAGACCTCAGTGATGAAAGCAAATTATGCTAAACTGTAGTCTGGAAAAGCCCCAGAATGATAATGAGCCTCAGTCCTGGAGCGTGGGGTTCTAGAGCTAGTACTGTTCCTGCCAGAGAGGAGGAGGAGGAGGAGGTACCTGGTGCACACCTCCAGACCCAGCTGCTCAGGAGGCTAAGGCAGGAGGATCACAAGTTGAAGGTCAGCCTCAGCAATTTGTTAAGACCCTGCCTCAGAATTTAAAAAAGGACTGGGGGTCTAACATGTATCTCCAATACCAGATGGAGGGGTTGTATTCTATCTCTTAGAGTTCTATTATTTTCCTGATCCTTTAAATTTTTAGGATTTAGCCCTTGGAGTATTCTCCCAATATAATTTATTTAATTCTTAAAACACATGGTAATTTCATTCAGCTTAAAAAATGTCCATTTAATATTGTCTTCTTTAAAAAAGAACAGGGATGTTTAATCACTAAGCCACATCCCGGCCCATTTTCTTTTGAGACAGGGTCACACTAAGTGGTGAGACTGCCTTTAAACTTGCTATCCTCCTGCCTCAGCCTCCCAAGCCACCACGCCTGTCTAACGTTGCCATTTTAAAACAGTAACCTTCCCCCTGCCCCTGCTGCTGTCAAGATGAATACTTGACAGTCATTTTCACAGCTTTTCATTGAGTAACATAAAGGCAGGACTCTTAGAAGTAATTAAAGTAAGCCTGTGTATTTCAATATTTAGCGATAAGAAACACATCAGGCTTGTTTTAAAGGTGGATTGAATCACTTAAATGCAGAATTTTTGACATTTTCAATGAGAAAGCTATAGTTTTGTTTAACTTGATATAAAATGGTACCCAGATTTATCTGAACAGAGAGGAAGTAGGATGAGGGGGAGGTGGGCAAGTCCATTTCTCTAATTTTGTTTCACACATTTTGTTTAAACTCAGGCTTCTCATGGAAGAGCTGGTGAATTTCATTGAAAGAGTGCCAAAGGCTCAGTCTGCCTCCTTGTGGAAGAATAAGGATATACAACGGTGAGGACTGCCTGAGTACCGTTTGCTTTCTTAGTTGTTGAGCCTATGCAGTGATCATGTTAGCATTAAAGATTCTTCATGTTATCTGAAAGGATTTTGTTTGATTCAGCCAGTAAGGCCCTGTTCTGGATATGCAAATGTTAAGGAGCATTGGGTTCTCTTTGAGGTACTTGGGATTTAATGAAAATCAGATGTTTCAACAGGTCACTTAAAATCTTGTAGTCCTACTGTTGGCACTCAGAAAGTGAGGAGCTGGCTGCATAAGGAAGCCAAGGACATTCCTTAGGGAATGACAATTAAGATGGGTCTGGAGGAGGGGAAAAAAGGACTTTGCCAGATTGAAGGGGGAAAAAAAGGTTGAGAAGGGCCCAGGCATGGTGTCACAGGACATAGTGTCTTCAGAGCACACGGAGAAATTCAGTGTGGATCAGGACTGTGGAGAGGTGAAAGTAGAGGGTGGGTTGGAACGAGATAGTACAGGCTCTTAAGAGAGACACAGTGTTGAGGATGTATGGTTTGCCAGCAGAGCTTTAAGGAGAATGATGTGACTGTTTATTTGGGGGAAAGGAACTCTGGAAGCAGGATGGAGGGTGGATTGGAATGCAGAGATGTGGACGAGGAGACCGGCAGTGGGACTATTTGAGAAACCCAAGGAGATGACACAGGCCTGCGCTAAGGTGGTAGCTCTAAAGAGGAGGACGGGAGTGTCAAAGAAATTTCTCAAGTAGGATTGACAAGGAGTGGTAAGAAGCATAAAGAGGTTGCTAAGTAGTGATTGGGAAAGTAAAAGGAGAGCTAAGCCAAGGCTGGCCAGGGGTCTCAGATGCCATGTGGAGACTGGGAAGTCACTGCAGTCCAGAGGCCATAGCTACAGTAGAATGCTAGGACCAGAAGCCAGGTTGTGCAGGGTGGAGTAGGAGTGCCGTGGGTGAGCAAGGAGCCAGCCCAGGTCTGCTTCCGTGCCCTCACTTGCACTGGCAGCACAGGACACCAGTCTGTCTGAACAAACTGGACCATCTCTAGCTCTAGCAGCTGCTGCCTGCAGGTCACGTTCCTCACCCTCCTACCCAAGTCCGCTTTTTCTAGCTGTCTTGCCATTGACTCCTCTTTCCCTCTAGATCAGTGATGTTGATAGCCATCTGCTTATCTCAACTTTAGAATGTCTTAGTTCTTGTCAGTCTTCTTTCTATAAGAATATGTATATGTAGCTAGAAAAATATGCTTTGTTTTTCTGTTGTGTCTGTTTCAGAGTCTGATTGTGCATCTCCTCTATGCATTATTTCTTTGTATGCATGTTGCTCAGTGTAAGCAGCACCTGATGTGTGCCAGGCACTGCTCTAAATGTGTCACTTGTGTAATCCCTTAACAACACTATGAGGTGAGTAGTGGTGTTGCCACCATTGTGCAGAAGACAAGCATAGCACAGAGAGGTTTAGTAACTTGTCCAAGGTCACCCCACTGGTGTGTGGCAAGATCTGGGTTCAAACCCAGATCAGACCCAAGCACCTCACTGTGCCAACTTCCTTCCTTGTTTTCTTTCCCTCTCCCTTGGCACCATTAAGACCCCATTTCAGTACATCTCTCTCAGAAACCACAGGACTTTGTTTTCTTCCCTCATAGAGCACATATGCTTTGGCTTCCTGTACTTCCTCCTTTTAAATTTATGCCCTTTACAGCATTCAGCTGCAAATAGTTTTGGCACTCCAGAAATGGCATTCAAAGGTCAGTATTTCCTGCCTTCCCAAATGTTGGGCCAAATCTTAGGGCCCAAGTCCTTATTTTCCTCCACTTCTGTGACCTTGGGCAAAGTCATTGGCAGTTTTCCTTTGCTTCTCATTCTTTGTAAAACATAAGAAAATTCCTGACTTACCAAAGAAATATCGTGTGCTAGAGAGAAAGTGAAAGGAACTTAAAGAAGAGGACTGGGTGGGGTCCTGAAAGATACCTCATAAAATGCTAGGTGATCTCCATTTTAAAAGAAGGTGCTAATTAAAGTGAAACCTTGAAATTTCACATCTTGCCACCTGGTGGCAAAATCAGAAAGCAGAAGTTAAATTGGTGGAGGAGCCAGGAGAACAGCGTGCACTATTGGAAAAGGCCGCTTTCGTTTTGACCCTGGTCAGGTATGTATTTTGGCTTTTGAGCATGGTGTGAGCCTTAGTTACTGATAGAGAAAGGACAGTCTCATTATCAGAAAGAATATACTGAGCAGTTAAATACATACCAAGAAAGCTTTGTTCCTTTTTCTCTGGGAAAAAAAAAGCAGCATAAATATTAGAATTGGTACAGAGTTTGAACAGTTAGTTTTTAATTGGCATATGAAAAGAGAGTTCTTTTGAAATACTCACCTAGAATCCAACCTTGAGCCAGAATACGAAAAAGCACTTAATCGGTCAGCATTATGTTGATTCACATCACCTTTAGGTTTCTCTCTCACACAAGGCAGTTGATCTCTAGTGTCCCAAAGTACTGTGACATATTGTATTAAGCACTGTTTTTTCTGTGTACCTCATTGAAAATTTTTCCCAGGTAATATGGACCTATCTCCTTTTTTTTTTTTTTTTCATTCTTTCCCCCCGCTAAATTCCTGTACTTTCCCTGCTCAGTTCCTCTAAAACAGAGGGCACAGATTCACAACCCTACATGGCTAGAAGATATGAAATGGGCTGGTGGGGACCAGTCTGTGACCATGCCCCTTCATTGGGGCAGCTTCAGCATATTGTGGTTGGGGAATATGAGGCCATGGCTACCAAATCTTTTTCTTCTCTTCCTCCTCCACCTCCCCGCCCCACCCTTCTTTTTCAAGACAAGCTCAAAATCTGAATGTTTTATATGTGATTTTCAAAATCACATATAAATGCTTATACATTAACATAAAATTCCACAAAATCCAAGCAGATCCTCAGAGCCAGATTTGAGACTTAAGCCCCCCCAGTCTTTACTTAGGCTTAAAATTTACCCAGACACTCTCAGAGTAGATCTTGGTCAAATGCCTGGAATTAATGCACCTTAGTAGCTTGAGTTACTAATAAGATCATCAACTGGAGAAAACAATAAATTAAAACATTTCACGCTCATTGTTCAAAAGAATTTGACAAATTCCCTTAAATCATTCAGAGTTGGTTTGAATTAGCATTTGATTTATTACTAGTATGAATACCAAAAGAAACTATTACTCTTGCTTTTTGACAGCTGTATGACTTCCTGCCTCAGTTGATACTACTTCCTTGAGATTTACTTTACATGAGTTAGACATCCTTCTTCCTAATATTGACATTACAGTTTACTCTTCCTGAAAAAAAGATTGATTTTGAAGGGAAGGAAAATCCCTTGGGATATAATTCTTGACTCTTGACTTGCCCATGTTCACGTCAATGTTTAGGCTTTTGATGGGAAATGTTAAAGCAAAATATCTCACTTAAGAAAATCTAGTCTCTTAGTATGTTTATATAAGGCTAGCATTTTATTATGATCAGAAATTCTCAGTAATGATAAAAGTAAATCATTACAAGATATTGTCATAATTTGCTAATAAGCATTAAGGAATTAAGCATTGAACTTAAAATGAAGGTTCATACCTTATAGAAAACTTTAAAAATATATGCATGTTAAGGTTGATGTTCGGGGCTCGAGCAGTTGCTCAGTGGTTATGGCACTTGCTTGGCATGCGCAAGGACACAGGTTTGAACCCCAGGGGCACCATGTACACAACAAAGTGTTGGAGCAATGAAAATATAAAGAAAATTGATTCATTCTCTCTCTCTCTCACTCTCTCACTGTCCCTCTCTGTTTAAAAAAAAAAAAAGGTTGATGTTCCTGCTTGCTGGATATGGTGTTGCACACCTATAATCCCAGTGACTCAGGAGGCTGAGACAGGAGTTCAAGGCCAGCCTTAGCAACCTAGCCAGGGCATAAGCAATTTAGTGAGATCTGTCTCAAAATTTTTAAAAAATATATATTTTTAATAAATTTTAAAAGGACTGGGAGATGTAGTTCAGTGGTAAAGCACTCCTGGATTAAATCCCCAGTATGCAAAAAAAAAAAAAACAAAAACAAACACCAAAAAAAAACAGATGTTCCTCGTCTGCTCTGACACTCTGGCTATTTGGGGAAGAATTTGGAATTTATAGGGTCTAATTATGTAAGGAAATTTTAGGGTTTGGGCTCAGAGGACAAATAGACTGGTGTTTAAATTTCAGATCTGTTTCTCAGTAGCTACATCAGTTTGTTATTTCTTCAAAGCTCTATTTTCTTGTTTAGAAAACAGGATGTTAGCAGCTTCATAGAATTTTTGCAGGGATTAAATTGAGTATTATGAGTAAAGTCCTTAGAACAGTGCAAGGTAGAGCAGGTGCGCAGTAAATGCGAGTCCTTGTCCTCATGAACTCCTTTCAGGAAGCAGAACACGTTTGCCTTCCATGCCTACTTTATCTGCAGACTCCACCTTTCCCAGTGAAGGCAGGATGGTCAGCGAATGGAGGAAGCTGGTTCTCACCCTTCTGCCACCTCTTCTTAGCACTGTCATCCAGACTCTTTGAGCGCCCGTCTCTTTTTCCGTTAAGATGATTGAATTAAGCTGTCTCTAAGTCTGCTTATGTTCAAGGAAGCAGCTCCTTAAAGCAGGTCCCCATAGCATGACAGTATCTGATAGAGTCATCACATCTTGTTCAGCCTTGTAAACCCTGACACACTTTGTTTCATTCGGAGTTGATTAGCCTATGAGGGACTGATTCATGCTCACCAGACTCCCTGGGTGCTGGCTGACAAACAAAAACCCCCTGTAATTACTTCATGCCGAGACATTGGACTGGCTCAGATCTGGAATGGTTCATCTCTCCAGGACAGTGTTCCTGTGAGCAAATCCACTGAAAAGATCAAATTCAGGGTAATATTTTTTTTAAATAACCATAGAATTAAAATAAAGATAGTTTGGATACTCTCAAGTATGTTCCTAGAATGCTTCAGTAGCCAAATCTATTACCTTTGTTCTTTCTAAAGATAATTTGGTCTAATGCAGAAATCAGGGATAATAATCTAGTTTCACATTAATATTGAGAAGTGCTTGGTTTTGGGGCTCCACTTCTGGTAAACTCTGCATAGCACATCTGACACATCTTTGGCCTCCTGCATTAAAGTGCTCTCTGCTATAATAAGGGAAGAACTTTTTGCTCCTCTTATTCTTTGTATTCTGCTCTTATATTAATTTTGCTCATTCATTCATTTAACAAATACTTACAACTCAGTCTGTGTTAATTTACTTACTGACTTTTAAGTGGTCCCTGCAGTTCTATCTTAAAACTCTTTCAACAGAAGACGTGATATCATGCTGTTTGTTGTGCTGGAGGAGGTAGGAAGAGCAGCAGAGCTTCAGCATGATGTCGGAGCACTGGGAAAGAGGTTTTTTTAGGTGCTCAAGTGTGATAAGAACAAAACAAAACAAAGTCTTTCAGAAAGTACTTATGAAAAATTTAGATTATGAGAACTTGACTTTAATAAATTAGAAAGCCAGGAAAAACAAAACTAGTTCCCTCTGGGTTTCCTTACTTTAATCAGCCAGGAATCCCAATGTCTTTAAATGGTTCTATAAATGCTGCTCTATAATTATGACCTCAGATAAGCAAAAGACAAGTTTTAAGGAAAGCTAAGTTAGTTCGGATGCTAGGCCATAAAAGGAAGTAATGGTAAAATGACGCAGTATCTAGAAAGAGTAAAGAAGGTGTTAGCAAAGGGGGTTTTTGAGCATAAATATGGAATTCAGAGCACTGGAGATGTGGCTCAGTGGTGGAGCCCTTGCCTGACATGCTCTGGGTTTGATCTCCAGCACCCCACCCCCCAAAAAATGTGGAATTGGAGTCCTTTAGATTTATTCATTGGGTAACTCATAACTCACAAGTGCCTAGCATTATGATGAGTTTGTTTAAAAAAAAAAAAATGCCAGCGGCTGGAGTGGTGGCTCAGCAGTTATGGTGCTTGCCCATCATGCACAAGTACACAGGTTCAAATCCCAGCACCCACCTACACAACTAATTGTCAGAACAACGAAAGCCATCTGAAAAACTCAATGAAAATTGATTCGTATTCTCTCTCTCTCTCTCTTTCTCTGTCTCTCTATCTCTCACTGTCCTCCTCTCTTTAAAAAAAAAAAAAAAATGCCCAAAAGCTTAAGACATTCCCAGAACTCAAGGATCTTGTGAACAAAGATATAGTACTAAGGAGCAAGACTTGAGCTGGGTGTGGCAGCTTTGGTAGGACTGAAATGAGGCAAGAGACCATGCTGAGATGGGTGCAGTAGGAACATGGCTACATGGTGTGACGGAGAGGTGACTGGCTTGGTTAAAATCAGCCAGTACATAACCCAAAAGAGAACAGAGTTACAATTTCAGTCTTAGCACTGGACAAAAGAATAATGAAATGTTTTTCTTTTGAAAAAAACCAACAATTTTTGTTTGATCTCTAATACAAGACTACTTTCTGACTAATAAAAATAAAGTTACCTGAACTCTTTGTGAAAGGAGTCACCATATCCATAAGCAAAAGAAAACTATACATTTCTAAGTACAGACAGGACAGATAAATAGTTTTATATCTGAAAGGTATAAATAATATATGAGATGTCAGAGTAAGATCCCCAGAGGATTTAGTCGCCACGGTAAGAGAGGAAATTGGTGCATGCTAAGAATGTGTGTGTACACATACACATTGCCTATGTACTCAGTGCATGTATTTTTACATATACACCCAACCCTGTGTGTCTGAGTTCCACATCTGAGGATTCAACCAACTGCCTATCAGAAATATTTGGGGGGAAAATAGCTCCTGTATGAGGTTTTCTTGGTCAGCATTTCCTAAACACTATAGTATAACATTTACGTTGTATTAGGTATAATCTAGAGATGAAGTATCTGTGAGATGCTGGGTGCTGTAACAAGCTTGTAGTACCAGCTACTCAGGAGACTGCGCAGGATTACTTGAGCCCAGGGGTTCAAGGCCAGCCTGGGTTACATAGCAAGACCTGTCTCTAAAAAAATTTTTTTAATAAGTATTTCAGAGAATATGCATAGGTTATATGCAAGAACTACACCCCCTTTTTCTCTCTCTTCCTCCCAATACTGGGGATTGAACCTAGGGGTTCTCCCACTGAGCTGCATCTCAGCCCTTTTCATTTTTTGTTTTGAAACAGTGTCTCACTAAGTTGCCTAAGCTGGCCTAACCTTTAGTCCTCTTGCCTCAGCCTCTTGAGTCACTGGGATTATAGGTGTGCATCACTACACCCACCTACATCATTTCTCATATAAAAACTTGAGCACTTGTAGATTTTTCTGTCTACGGGGGATTCCTGGAAACAATGCCTCATGGATACTGCGAGTCAACTGTATTTACATTTCTTAGTTTAAAGTGTGTGTGTGTGTGTAATTTGTTGTAGTTTGTGGGGAAGTTATTTTACCCTCAGTTTAGAAATATAGAAGGAAAAATGAGGTTTAAGTGCTCAACGTTGCAACTAAAAGAAGCAAAACAAATCAGCATTAAATCGGATTTGAAAAGCAGCCTTTTCCTAATGATATGTAATTGGATGAAAATGATGTATGTTACTATTTCATTGGGTACTGATAAAATAAAAAAAACCCATATAATAAGACACTTCTGAACAGTGCTGCTCTTAAACTGGTCATCAAGAAGCATCTGTAGTGAATGTCTCTGTGTAAAGAAATGAATGCTTCCTTCAGTTTCTGTAGAACATAAATTTGATTTCTGAAGGGAAGAAAGGAAAAGACTCAACCTAAAATATACCTGAATTTTTTGTAGGCCTTTTGCTTTGCTTTAATAAATAGTTCCCGAACATGAAGCAGCCCCACTGTGTAGATCCTGGGGGACTGAGGACGACTGTGGCATGGCACAGGCTTTTTGAGTATTCCTGATTTCCACTTTCTCTTACATAGGCTCCAAGCTTTGCCAGTTTAGGTGAATATCAGATTGCTCACCCTCCAGAGTGGACACATGAGGGGGACTAAATGCCTTAGGCCGAGAAGGACTGTCCCAGATCCTCTTTGAGTGGGCTGGGAAAGGCCATCAGGCGAGGACAGACCCAGCAGAGAGGAAACCCCGTGTTGCTTTGCGTAATGGCAGTACTTGGCTGTCAAGCTGAGTAAGGAAGCTCAGAAGAGAAAGGGGCTCAAGTTTGGATGACTCAGTCGCAGGGCTGTAGCATAGCTGAGGGCTGTGTCACACTCCCACCTGAACAGAAGAATGTAGTCTTGCTGCCAAGGTCCTTTGTTACCCTCCATTCTCTCGCCTCCCCTCCTACTCCAGTCTCCCAGCTCTGGCACAAAGTCAAGAACGCCTGCTCCTACTCAGCCCAAAGCGAGGTGTCTTCCTTTTCCGTGAAGAGCCCTAGAAGTCGCCAATCCTGAGAATGTCAATAAATTAAAGCAGGGTAGCAGGTTGGGTTCTCTCGACCGCCTCGAGCAGTGCCTGGCCACTGAAGTTCACTGCAGCATTGTTGAACAGCAAATGCCTGTACCCCAGGGGCTGTGCTGCCTGTAAGTGTTGAGGCAGGGGGACAGACGTTTATCAGCACCACTTTACATTCGTTATAAGTAAGTTTCCTCGCAGAAAGCAGAAAACGCTGAGAGGAAGGTGGCACTCTCCCCTTTTCACAAGTGAGCCAGCCAGGGCTCATAGTCAGGAGGTAACTCTGAGGTCTAATCGCAGCTTTCCTGGATGTAAATCCTTCTTTTTTCCATCGTATCCAGTGCCTCTGACAAGAATCTCGCCTTCTCCAAAGCAGCAGGTAAGGGCTGCAAAGGAGATGAGGAGCAATAGCAGCACCCGGCCAGGAGCCTCCTCCACTCCCTGGCTTTGACTCAGGTCAGGCATCTTCCAAGGAGCTCCTGAGTGTGCATCTGGCTTAGGTGGTGTCACAAGACCTAAGAATAAAGAAGGAGTGGTCTAGGTTGAGCAGGAATACATACTGTCCACCTAAAAAGTAGGCAAAGACAGGAGAGTGCGTGGTTTACGAGTATGAGGGTGCCTGTCGCTGGAAGGGCCCAGCGTGTAACACAGGCAGAAGCCACACCAGGTGGAGAAGGAGCTCAGGAAGCCACGCCAGCAGCCTGGGATTTTATCCTGAGTGTGCCCGGTGGCGTGCACCACCATGCCCTGCTGTTCTGTGTTTCAGGAGCGGGACAAACTAGTGCATGCATTCACAAGAAGTAGCTGGACTTACAGTGAATCTCAGGAGGTCACTCTTCCATTATTCCTCATACTTTTAGAGCAAATAATAAAATGTTTTTCTAATGCCAAATTTTTGTTTGTTAAAGAGTTGTACCTGATGCTGATCTTAAAGGTCACAGTCGTTCTTTATTCTCTTTTGTGCCAAGCCCCATCTATGTTAAATTGAGTTTTTCTCAAATTCATTAGTTCAGTTTATTTTATTTATTTTTTATGAATAGGGAAGAGAATGTGAGGTGTGAAATACAAATATTCAGGCTAGGGACGTGGCTCAGTGGTAGAGTACTTGCCTGGCATGTGCGAGGACCTGGGTTGAGTACTACAAAACAAAACAGGAACAAAAATAGAGTTCAAATAGAAATGCTGTGTTAAAATGTGTGTTGAGCCCTATAGCAGCTATTAAGGAAATAACTCGAAAAAATAGTGAAAGCCATTAAAGAAACTAAAAGGCTACTTCAGAAAACACTCACTATAAAAGAAAATAGTAAAAGATAAAGAGAGGAACCAAATAATTGAGCCATACAGAAAACAAAAATGAAGTTGGCAGACACAAACCAACTATATCAATAATAAAGTTAAATGTGAACAAAATTCTAGTCAGATTGGGATCGTTAACAGAATAGATTTAAAAAAGAAAGAACCCGACATCCAGCAACATGAAAATTGAGAATAGAAAAATATAAATGAAATCCAAAGGTGTTTGCTTTAAAATCAGCCGTATTGACAGAGAAAACTCAAATTACCAGAAACAAAAATGGAGGGGGACAACAGTACCAGCCTTACAGAAATAAGAATGATTATGTAGGAATCATAGATAGCCATAGGCCAGTAAGCTGGCCAACTTAAATACAGTGGACAAAGCCCTGGAAAGGAGATCTGTCACCTAGTGATGACGTGGTGGTGCATTGCAGGCTCCTGCCGCCTCCTCTCAAGGACGCCGTGGAAGTGTCAACCTGGAGAAGATGCTACTCAATGCAGGAGGTGAACTCTGCCCTCAGCAAGATCCAGCTGGTGGGATATTCTCAGAAAATTGTGAGTGTTGATGTCATTCCTAAGTGGTTTGTGAAGGCTTTCAGTTCATATGGATCCTCTAGTTCCCTTTTTAAAGCCAGTCTGTCACTGGAAATCTTGCACAAGGGAAAAGAGCTCCTGTTGTTTTCCTCCAGCCCTGCCAGGTTTCTGTTGGTGCTCATCCCAGAACCTCGCATTCCTGTCACCAGCTAGCACCTAGTTAGTAATTGAGGTAGTGAGTCAGGGGAAGGGAGAAGGGCTTGTCTCATCCCATCACCCATCACGTGAGGATTAGACACTACAGGTCTGGGACACATGAAATAGGGAGCAGAGAAGCAGTTTTGCAAGTCTGACTTGAGCTCTGACCTAAATAAGGGCTCCCATTTCTCCATCAGAACAACCAAGAGCCTACCACCTGGCCCAAAAGGAGAACCAGAGCATTTGACCCTTTCTGGTAAAGTGTCACCACTGTCTTTTGACAGTGTGTCCTTAGCACCTGGCAACAGCAGTTGGGCTAGAACTCTCATGTGACAAGTGAAGACTACACGATTGCTTTCTGTGTCCACCACACAGTCACCGTTTTCATTCTGTTTTAAACTTTCTGTTTTACTTTTAAATAATTTGTTTCTGAACGAAGAGTGATGTTTGTATCTTTTTCCTGCAAACTTACGTGCTGAAAGCATGGGTGTTCTTTCTGTGGTTCCTTTTAGGAGCTTTTTGGTGCTGTCCAGGTAACTCCTCTAAGCTCTGGCTATGCCCTTGGAAGCTCCAACTGGATTATCCAGTCTCATTATGAGAAAGTCTCTTACGTCTCCGGATCCTCCTTGCTTACCACGCACCCTCAGGTAATGATAGATTCTCTTAACAACTCAGCTTTATGGTTCTTTAATGCAAATTCAGAATGTGTCCAGTATGCTGTCAACCATTTTAAAACCTTTCTGATCTTGGTTTCTTCAGAATACTCTAGGAAAGTTAGACTATTTAAATCCCAACATTTAGGATTGCACTTTCCTCTGAAACAGTTCTGCAGCCTTTAGGGTCACCCTGAAGATTCTGAGAAGCCACAGTCCTTCCAAAGACTGTAGCCTGAGGTTGTTGATTTACTCAGCACGTAGTAATTGCTGAATTCTTGACCAGGCTGCGGGACAAGCATTCATCTACGTGTTAGGGACTAAGCAAGTGGTGACACCAGGCAGTATCTGACCCAGATCTTATGTTCCGTTGGTGCATGGGGAGAGGATGGTGAGTAAAACGTGACAGAATAAATAAGTAAGCAATCATTTCGGATTGATAGAAGTCCTTAAAACAGCAAAGCAGGGTTATTTCTAGAGTGACCGAGTCTAGTTTAGATTGAGTGGTTAGGAAAAGTTTCTGGAACTTTCCGTCTGAACTGAGACCAGAAGAAGGAGGAATGTGAAACTTGAGAGCAGAGCACTACAGAGAAATGGCAAAGGGCACCTAGAGCAGAATAAGCTGTCCATGTTCACAGAGCAGAGAAGGCCATGGCGAACGCAGTGTAGCACCTGCAGAGAGAGAGGCCCAGGGGAAGCCGCAGAGGCCAGATCTCCTAGACCTTCGTAGACCATACGAGGAAGTCCAGTTTTATTCTAATGTGTAGAAGGAAACCATTGAAGGTTTAAGTCAATCATTCATTGGGGTCCTGTTTGGCAAGGAGGTAAGAACATCCTTTTAGGTATTTTTAAGGATTTCTTGTTCATTTTGTAATCCTTATTAAGCTGTATACAAGAGATGAGATTGATGGGTAATAGATAATTAGTGGAAGTGTATCGTCCATCTTGATTTTTATAATTTGTCAATTTATGAGCATAACCTCAAGGTTTTATCATCTTCATAATAAAACTAAAGATGAAGCTTAGAACTAAATAATTTGGCCAATTGTCCAGCGTTCTCTTAAATCTGCGGTGGGGTCCACCACACCCAACCTCAGCACTATCTTCTATGTAGTTTCAGCCTTTTTTCCAGAAAATCGTCTTCATTTGTCCACCATCATCACCCTCCTTCCTATCACAGGCTGCTTTCTGGGCACACAGAATCCTGGCCTTGTCACTCTGTGGGGTTGCTGCTGGCCACACTTCTTAGAGTCCATTGAGTTTTAGAAACACTGACTATGTTTGATAGAGTATCTTTGATTCAGAAAGAGAAGCTGTTTTTTAATTGACATGTAAAAATTGTATATGATGTGTACAGCCTGACATTTTGATATGTACACACGTTGTGGAATTACACTCTAATGTGGGGGAAAGAATGCTGTGTTCTGGATAACAGGATGCTTCTCAGCTGCCATTGTGCATTGTGTTTCATCCCTTCTTTTATAACCGAGTTTTAGCTCCAGGTCTAGAGGGGACACATTGCTGTTTTTCCTGTAGCTAGCAGAATTCTGGGCCCTTCCTGCTTATTGAAATCAAAAGCCCATTGATGTCAGCATAATCTGCTTCATTGAATCAAAATTTTGTATTGGTAGCTTCTATCATTCTTGATATATTCTTGCATAAAAGACAAGAAGATGACTTGGCTGCCAACTGTTCTGATTTTTCCTGCTTAGATCAAAGCCTTTACAGTACTATTGATGTAATTTCCAGTAAATTATTCTTACAAGATCCATAAATTTAAAGGGAAAATAAGGTCTTGAAAGTAATGAGCAACATACCTAAGTAATTATTTTTAATTTCTAGCTAGTAATCTGTGTTATATGTAAAAAAAGAAAAGAAATTAGGTTTCCCTTACCCACATTGTTGGATTCTATATTGTTATGTTTTGGTTTGTAAAGACTTGATGGTTTACTGTAGAGGTCAACAAACTATGCCCTCCTCCCACCTCTAATGTTTATTGTGCTGTAGCCAAACCCATGTGTTTGTGGCTTATGACTCTGTGTGCACTATAATGGCAGAGTTCTGCTTTAAGATGAGCTTCATGTAAAGAAAGGGTTTTCCAGCCCTGGTCAACTTCAGTGGAATCCACACTAGCAAGGAAGAATAGCACAAGCTGCTGCTGTGGTCTAATAAGTGTGAAGGGTGAGGCTTTGGACTAAGACTGAAGCAGGAAGAAGGAGACGTGAGTTAAAGAAACATAGGCAGGTCTTTAATTCAAGAAGTATTTATTGAATGCCCATTATCTTCAGGGGAAAAATAATAGAAGTTAAAGGCTTTTGTGTGTGTATGACCTTGAGAATGGCAGTAATCCAGTTAACAAGGAAGGGTTGGCAGGGTGGTTGTTTGTTTCAGAATGGAGTTATGGATGTGATGGATATGAACTAGAGGGGTCTTTAGACAGGAACTACAAGACCAGAAGGGGGATATAAAGTCAAGTCTGGAAACAAATTGGAGAGTCATCCTACTTTTTAAAGTATATAACTAAAAGGTTGAGGGCCAGAGACTGGAACATTTACCAGTAGACTGTGGAAGGAAGAAAAATAGTCTTACATAAGCATGGGTGGAGAGGGAGAAGAACTGAGGCCAGAAAAGGAAGAAGCAAGAAAAGAACTAGTCTCCACTGAGCACAAGGTCTCAGCATTAATTTATCAGATACTGAGCAACCACACCAAATTCTCTTATTCTGGTATTTATGAACTGATGGTAGTGTTGTCTGTAAGGAAGAAGCTATTTTGTCACTTCTTTTCCAACCCTTACAGCTTTTCTTTCTCTTTTTAGCTGAGCTCTCTAGTACCATTGTTGGACAGAAGTGACAGTAGTGGACATCCTTGTCTTGCACCAGATTTTACGGGAATGCTTTTGTAGTTTCTTCATGAAATATATGCATCAAATTTAGAAGTTTCTCTTCTATCCCAATTTTCTGGGTTGTTTGTTTGTTTGAGTTCTGGGAATTGAACCCTGGACCTTGAACTCAGATTTTTTTTTTTTTAATGCAATGCCTTATCAACTGCTTTTTCTGAGTTTGAGATGATCGTGTGATTTCTGGTCTTTAGACTTTTTTTTTTTTTTTCTTAATGGGGTCTTCTTATGTTACCCTAGGCTGGTCTCAAGCCACCCTCCTTAGCCCCCTAAGCAGCTGGGCTGCCAGGTGTATGCCACCACATTCAACTCTACTTTAGACTATTAACATACTTTCATTCTGCCCTTTGTTTCTTTCCCTCCTTCATTCCCTATATCTTTGAGTTTTCTCTGTTGTTTTTTGTTTGTTTGTTTTTTAAAGAGAGAGGGACAGTGAGAGAGAAAATCAACTTTATTTAGTTTTTCTCATGGCCATCCTTGCTCTGAGACTCTGTTGTGTACGTAGTGCTGGGTTTTGAACTCGCATACTCACGCATGCCAGGCAAGTGCCATAACCGCTGAGCCACTGCTCCAGCCCTGTTACTTTTCTGTAATATTTACCTCTTTTATTCTTTCTTGGCTTTCCAATAAATGTATTTAAAACTGTTAGAGTCCCTTAGTATCATTTAACTCTGTTAAAGTTTTTTTTTTTTTTTTAAGAGAGAAGGACAGTGAGAGAGAAAGAAAAAATTTTTATTTAGTTTTTCATGTGGCTTTCATTGTTCTGAGACTTCACTGTGTACATGGTGCTGGGGTTTGAACTTGCATGCTCATGCATGCAAGGCAGGCACTGTAACCCCCAAGCCACCGCTCCAGCCCCGTTTTGATATGTAGTACTTTATCATTCATTTTTAAGTAGATCATAATGCCCTTCATAACATTCATGGTTTAAATAACCAAAGGTTATTTTACAGTATTGTTGTTTGTAGTTCATCCAGTCTAGTAAGATTAAGGGTTAAACAGGATTTTGGGGGGTGGGTAATTTTTTATTAATATAATTAATGGGACATATTAATGGGATTCAGTGCAACATTTCCATATGTTCGTACAGCATGCACTGATTGTATCTGACTACTCTTCTTCCACCCCAGCCTCCCCCTAACTCTTCCCAGTCCCTAATAATCACCATTCTTCACTGTTCTACTTTCAGGGTGGTTTTTGGGTTTTCTTAGGTTTTTGTTTTTGTTTTTTTTAGTGCAATACTTGTCTTTCTGTGCCTGGCTTATTTCACTTAACGTGATGTTCTCTAGGTCCATCCATTGCTGCAAATGACCAGATCTTATTTTTCTTTATGGCCAAGCATGCTCCGTTATATGCATATCATATCATGCTTGCTTTATTTATTCATCTGTTAGCGGGGATATGGGCTGACTTGATAACCTTGTCAATAGTGCAGCAGTAAATTTGGACACGCAGCTATCTGTTTCATATGCTGACTCCATTTCCTTTGGATAATGAGAGACCATCTCACTCTAGTTAAAATGATTGTTATCCAAAAAATAACAAACATGAAGAAAAAAAACTTTTATACATTGTTGGTGGGATTGTAAATTAGTATCAACACTGGAAAACAATTAGTTTCCAGAACAAACCAAAGATTTCTTTTTTGTCATATTTTAGGGTTCTAATTTTTTTTGCCTTATGATAAAAATATACTGTTTCACTGAAATTTGGTTGTTTCCTTTGAAACATAATTTATTTTTGTAAATGTTCTACATGTTAGAAAAGGTATTCATTATAGGGTAAGAATATTCCATGTGTATTAATTTGAGCTCTCTGTTATTCAGTCTTTTGTATCTTTACTTAGTCATCAGTTTCTGAAAAGGGAATGTTATTTGTTGACTTAAGACATTTCTCTCTGCAGTTTCACCACCTATTGCTTCTCATATACTTAAACTGCACACTCGGGAGACTATATATGTTCATGATCGTTATACTTATATGTGTACATGTACATATGTATGCTTTTTTTTTTGAGAGACAGGGACAGTGAGAGAGACAGAATCAACTTTATTTAACTTTTCATCTGGTTTTTGTTGCTCCAACACTTAGCTGCGTATGTGGTGCTGAGCTTCAAACCTGGGTCCTCACACATGCCAAGCAAGTGCCGCAGCCACCAAGCCACGTTCCAGCCTGTCATGATCATTATATTTAACTGATTAGTTATTCCTTTTAGCAGTATGCTTTAGTACTGTTGTTCCTCAATCAAGAGACTTTTCTGTTTGTTTTTGTGGTTTTTGTTTTTTGTTTCTCTGACCCTTAGTTGTGTATGTGGTGCTGGAATTTGAACCCAGGCCCTTGCCACTGGTATTCCATGCCAAGTGCTCTAACCACTGAGCAACCGCTCCAGCCTCCAAGAAACTTTTCACCTTCCATGTGTGCCTATTTTTCTCCATCTGTTTATTTTTATTCTTTCTGTATCCCTGTAGGGTGAATCCTTGGAGGAAACATTAGAGACTTTTTTTCTAATCTAGAGATACTTTTCATTGGACTTTTTTGTGTGTCTTATAATTTTTGTTGTATTGCAGCACATTTTGATCCTTGTGTTGCTTTTGTTGTTATTTGTTTTTGCTTTTGAGATGGGGCTCACCATGTTGCCCACACTGCCCTTGAACTAGTGGGCTTCAGTGGTCCTCCTGCCTCAGCTTACTCTTAGCTGGCACAAGAAGCAGGCATCATCCCACACCTGACTTGGGTTTTTAGTTCTTTCTTTCTTTCCTCAATCCTTTTTTGCCTGGCTTTAGAAGAATAGCTTTCCTTCTTCAAGTGTGGAAGTTGTAATTTATTTTCATTCTTCCAGGTTGTTGCTTAGTTTATTTTCCCTGCATCTTTTCAACATGCACACCTTCCTTCTGCGTCTCCCATCTTCTTCCTCTTCCCTCTACCTTCTCCGCTGCCTACCATCTAATACCATGTAGTGTTTTAGTTCTGCATTATTTTTCTTCTTCCAGGAATACTTGAGGAATTTTCACCAAGAGGATCTTAAAATGGTAAACCTATGAGTCCTTGAATTTACAAAGAACATTTGTCCTTTTCCTTCTGAATTAAGTGTGACTTAAATGATCACTTGGATGGATGTAAAATTTAATGCAAAGACTTCATTTTTATAAAACTTTGAAAATATGACTTCGTTTTCTGTTTGTGTCCCTTACTGCAGTCAGAAACTCCAAAGCCATTTAGTCTTGTGTTCCTTTATTAGGTGTGCTTGTAACATTCTTCATTACTTTGCTGGGATTCATCTTAAATATGCGTTTTTCTTACGAGTGTAGTACTGAGATCTTCCCATTTCCTGTATTATGTTGGAGCAGGCCATGAATTGCCAACAATGGTATGGAGGGGAAAAGGACAAAGAAACCTCACCCAAGCTCTGCGAACCCATCAGAGAGGCTATTGCCTGCCAATCCCACCCCAGACCCTCTGGTTCCCTGGGAATTTGTCCCATTTCTGCCCCCAGCTGCCTTCACCTCCTGGAGAGCCAGCAGCTTGTATTCACTCACAATCTTGTCAGAAACTTAATGGAGTTTTCACTTATTGTAATAATTTTGGAAAATACAAAATTCTTAGAGAAGAAATAGAAATTGTGCTAATCCTAATATTAAGAGAGAACTTTGAGGCCTGCTTTTCCGTTCTTCCTGAACTGTCTTTAGGTTGCCAGTTATTCGTCCACATGATGTTTGATGTGTGCCTAATATTCCATCTTGTGGGTGGACCATAAAGTATTTAACTGTTCTCTCACTGTGAGACATTTAAAGTATATTTTTTCTGAAAACATCTGCGGTAAGCAGTTGTGTGGTCTGCCCAGAAAGAGCACACAGGACATCGTTGTATTTATTTCTTTTAATTGGTGCAACATAGTCTTACATAGTGAAGGGATTCTTTGTTACACATTCATACATTGACATGTAATGACAATGTGACTTGAACCCAATCGTTACCCAGGATCCCCCATCCCCCACACTCCCCAGCCTCATACCTCCACTGCATTTTCCTTGATTACAGATATTAATGTATAAAATTTTCTAGTTTTAAATGCCTGTATGAGTATTATTTAGCTTCTCAGGGAAGTAAAATATACCATGTAGTATTTATAGCCTCCACATGTTCACTCCCCATCCTCCCCTTTTCCCCCGCCATAACTAGACTTACCCCAGATCATGCATTATTCTGATTTTGGTGAGTCTGTTATATAAACTTGACTGTCTTTCACCCTATCCTTAGTTTTACTCTAGCCTTCACATATGAGAGAAAACTTTCAACCTTTGAGCCTCTGGGTTTGGTTTCTTTCACTCAGCATAATTTTTTGCATTTCCATCCATTTACCGCAAAAACCATGATTTCATTCTTTTTAACAGCTGAGTAGGAAATAGATAAATAGATGGATGGATGGATAGATAGATAGATATTCGCAGTTTTTGGATCCATTCATCCAGTGAAGGGCATCTGGGTTGATTCCATAATTTAGCTATTGTGAATTGAGCTGCTATAAACATTGATGTAGCTGTGTCACTGCAATAAGCTGATTCTAGGTATTCTGTGAAAATACCCAGGACTGAAATAGCTGGGTCCTATGGTGGTTCCATCCCTAGTTTTTTGAGGAGTCTCCATATTGCTTCAGGACACTGTTTTATTGGTTTTTTATTTGTTTATCTTTTTAAAGAGAGAAAGACAGTGAGAGAGAGGGTCAGAGAGAATCAATTTTTATTGAGTTTTTCAGGTGGCCCTCATTACTCCGACACTTAGTTGTGTACATGGGTGCTGGGGTTTGAACCCATGTACTTGCACATGCTGGGCAAGCGCTGTAACCGCCGAGCTACTGCTCAAGCCCTCAGGACACTGTTTTAAAGCAACAATACTGATAGAACAAAACACAGCAGCAGTACCCGTTGGAGGGATCCCATAAATACATCAGCACTAACTGGTGAGTACTCGTGAATGGTAAAGGCAAAGCCTTCTTGGTCATGGAAATCAGATTAATGGATTTGTTTGTGGCTTGTGAACCTGTGTTTGAGTACTGAATACTGTTTTATGATGGTTTGAGAAAGCAACTGAATACTCATTATTTCATAGCTTCTTGGCTTTTCCACCTGACCACAGGTATAGACTTGAGTTTTAGACGTGAAAATCCCCACCATATTATGGCAGAACCTATGTACACCTGGACATAGGGATATTTGGTTAGTTATAAAATAAATATGGATTTTTCCCTAAAATCTAAATAAAATCTTAAACTTGGATTCCTTGAATCAGGTTTTTAGAACTAAGGCACTCACTGTTGGTTGGGTTGGTTCTTTCATTTTGTAAGTTGATTTTCTGTCCTCCTGAATTTGCCCGGATGTTTTGTTGTTTATGCAGTACTTTGCTCTGATTTGGAAGCTCCAAAAAGTTAGCTAGGCCAAACGCAGTCCATGTCCACTGAGAGGTGGGCTTAGTAAGTAGGTCCGTGAGGTGAGGAGGAAGAGTCTGGACAGCTTGCTGCGCTTTGCCCACCTCGTTCCACGCCTGCTGCCTTGTGCTTCTGGCTGTACTCTGCTCCTTTACCAATTACTGCCTTCTCTCAAGAATATGCATTCGTGGGGTGGCATGGTGGCTCAAGAGTTTCAGCGCTTGCCTCACATGTTCAGGGACACAGGTTTGAAACCCAGCATCACATACACAACAAGTGTCAAAAAAAGGCCAGATGAAAAATTAAATAAAAATTGATCCTCTTTCTCATTCTCTCACTCCTCTCACTTGCTTAAAAAAAAAAAAAAATATGTGTGAGTGTGTCCTAATGCTTGTTATTCATCTCATTTAGTCAGGGCTGTTTCCTAAACCCCTGTTTTGGGCAGTGGAGGGTGCTATGCTGTGAAAAAGGATGAGGAGATAGCCCCTTTACAGAAGTTGCAATGGGGAGGAAAAGTTGTACGTACCAGATTTCTCCAGGGTGCAAGAGATCGGTCCCTAGAGGGAAGCTATGCATCACTTCCAGCTAGGGAGCTGGGGACCTCGTGGAAAAAAGGGGCTTGAGTTGACCCTGGAAGGCCACGTATGGTGCTGTGCTTCATCATGTCACATCTATCTTTCATCAGACAATCACAGTCCTGGATCAGCTTTTTCCCTGATTACTTCCTTTCCACCTTTAAGCAAATCCCAGGGCTGTTAATATGGGAAAACGCTGCAGATTCCTCTGCCTCATTGCCTGAACCCTATTTCTTCTTTCTCTTAGCTGTGATGAGGTTGCTGGGATCACATCCGAGTGAAGTCACTATCTCGCGTTGTGCCGTGATCAGCTTCTGGCCTGTCTTCCATGTCTCTTTGACAGCATCTCACAGTCCGTTTGACATTGTTGATCAACCTCTTGTTGAGATTCTCTGTGTCTAGGCTTCTGGAGAATTCTTTTTATTGTTTTTCTCCTCTTATTACTCTGCTTGATCTTTTGCCATGTTGTTGGTGAAGGCACTGGGAAGTTATCTTTTCAGAGGAGGGAAGTTTTCTACATTGCATCCTTCTCTCTTCTCTTTGTTCCTCTTCCTTTTTACCTTGTAGCATCGCTAAGCCTTACTCCTCTGCCAGGTACTCTCTTCTCTTTGTAAATTGACATCTCATCAACTACTTAGATCGAAGTACCCAGCAGATGTCCCTGTACATCATACTGTATTATTGTATCTTTTATTCTCAGGACCAGTTATTTAGCTGTCCCCAAGATGCTTGCAACACTGGACCACTGATTGCCTCCTGAGACTTTTAGATCATTGCATCTTCGACGTTTCCCTTAGATCACGTCTCTGATTGCAGGTTTTGGAGTCATCTGAAGGTGTTGCTCTCTCCATTTCCCAAGCCACTCCTACGTATCTGTTAGTTGTTTCTTATGTGTGTAGAGCTGCTTCTTCCATCTCCTCAGCTCTTTTTTTCTTTTTGTCTGAGCAGCCTTAGGGACCTTTAAAGTGTTCTCTGTTCTCACCCCTTGCCTTTATTTTTTGGTGTGATTATTATTATCAAAATGCCATTCCTTGCCTCAGATGGTTGGTTTCTCATTGCCCACTCTGTGGGTCTGCATGAGGCTGATTTCTTTGGTCTTCTATCAGTTTGCTTTCACTAACACTTTTTCTCAGCCCAGAAGCAGACTGTCCATTCAAGATAACATTTTCAGGGCCTCTTACGTGTTTTCCTACAGATCAGTCATTCTTAACCTTTCTGGGGTCATGGCTCCATTTGACAACCCAATTAAATATATAGAAAAATGTATGTAGGCACACACAGAATTGTGGGTACCATCTCTAGGGGGCCTGGGCCCTTTGAGATCCCCCCCATCATCCTTGGGTATCATTATTGGTATATTCTAATAAGGTCTGTATAAAACTATTGCCATTTTAAGCTAAATATGCTACTTGATATGATGCTTGGTCCCTTTTGTCCTTGGTCCATTTTCCTTCTGTTGCACATGGGAAACAATCCTAGGCTCGTTATCTGTTTTTAATTATCTCCTGTTAAGAATGATCATACTTGGGGGCGGAGCAGTGGCTCGGCAGTTACGGCGCTTGCCTGGCATGCACTAGTAGGTGAGTTCAAACCCCAGCACCACATACGCAACGAAGTCATGGAGCAATGAAAACCACATGAAAAGCTAAATAAAAAATTGTTTCTCTCTCTCTCTCTCTCTCTCTCTCACTCTCACTCTGCTTCTCTCTTTTTAAAAAATAAAAGGTCATGCTTTACTTCCCCTTCATTCTCTGAAGACGGTGGGCTTATAGGTGTTTGTTGAAGAAGTACAAATAGATCCATTCTACCCAGGCAGAGAAAAACGCTGTTACGTTGGAATCAATCTGTGCAAAGAGGAAGAAGCTATTCATATATTATCATCTCCACCACTGGACCTTATCTGTGTCCACATTAAAGAAATAGTTTTTGAGGTTATGAAGCAGTTTGTAATGTGGAACACAGTCATGTTACTTATGGGTTCAATCCCTATACCAAGATAAAATAATGAAGCCCAGGTGTCCATGCTTGTATAAAATGCTAAAGGAAAATACCCCGAAAAGGTACATACATTCAGATAACAATCCAAATGCTGGGACTTTGCCATACTACTATTTGGAATTCTTTCCTTATTGGAAAGTGTACTGGGTGGCAAAGACAGAGGAGGATAAGACTTCTTAGCAAACTATGTTACAAGTTTTTCTCTTCCACCATTCCAATGGGGATTCTCAATAGAGGTGAGAAAAAAGGTGTCGTAAGATGAAAATATCTGTGAACTCTCCAACGCATCAACCATGGCCCTTTATTTGTTTGTTTTTTTTTCCTAGTTGGAATCCTGATTTATTTAGGAAAGGTAGTATTTTTTTAAAAATGATCTGAAAATAATCAAAACTAAATTCAAAGTGTGCTGGGTGAAAATAAAACACAACATCATAAAGACCACATCGTGCCATGGGACTTGACAGTTCAGGTGTATTAGGTAAGGGAGGTGGCTCAAAACATCATCCCATTTCGTAGGGAGCCCAGCTTGGAGCCTGGTGGAGGATCCTGGGGGGCTGGTCATGAAAGTGGGAACAGGCTTTCTAACCTAGCATTCTTCCTGGCTCCTCTGCCTGTGGGACTCAGATAAATTGCCTCACCTCTTCAAGACCATATACTCATAGTGTAGGCTTACTTCTGCGCTTCACAGAGTTATTTTGAGAATCAAATTACGTAATTCACTATTTCCTAAAGTGTGGTTTCCAATTCAGCATCTCCTGGAATGTGTTAGAAATGCAGATTCCCAAGCCCCACCTCAGACTAAATCTGAAACTGCGGGGGTGGGCCCAGCCTTCCACGGCTTGCAAACCCTCCACGTGAATGTGATGCACACTGCTGTTCAAGAACCACTGAAGATGTTGTGGATAACGTTTTGAAAAGAATAAGGCATTATAGAAATACAAGAAGAATGCATTGAGGTCAATGTGAATACAGTAAAACAATGATCTTCAGTGTAGACTTCTGTGAATTTTGTTATGATATCATCACTACCACAGTCAAGATAGAGAATTTGGGGGTTGGAGCGATGGCTCAGGGGTTGGAGCACTTGCCTGGCATGCATAAGGACCCGAATTCAAACCCCGGCATCATATACACAACTTAAGTGTCAGAGAAAGGTCAGATGGGAAAATAAATAAAATTGTTTCTCTCTCCTTCCTTCTCTCTCTCTCTCTCTCTCTCTTTTTAAGGAATTTTTTCATCACTCCATTATGTCCGCATACTTCTTCCTCTTGGTCCCGATCCCGGGAAGCCACAGCTGTTCCATGACAGCCTTTTCATTAGAGGCAGGCAGTGTGAGGACTTGATGGGTTGATCAGAAAAAGACCACTGTCTTGTTCTCTCTTCCTTTACTACTTGTTGATAACACTCTTTTTTAAATTACTAAGCATGGATCTTGGTTGTTTTTCAGCCCATGGACCAAGCTTCTCTCAAAAACAGCGACGTTCTGGTCTTGACAGGACTTACACAGATCCCCACTGCAAACCCCGACGGCATGGTGGGAGAGTTCTGCAGCAACCTGGGTATGGAGGACTCAGATTTGATGCTGGGTGATAGGCCTTTTGTTTTTTAGTACCTGCTTCTGCCCCGTTCTTTGCCCCTCTCCATCCCAGTCACACCCTCCCCACTCATTGCGTGCACCTTGCCTGCCCATCCTTCAGAGTGTACTGTTGGCAACAGGAGTAGCTCCAGTGTAGCTTAAATCTGACAGTGAGCTAAGAGTGCTTGCTAAACAGTAAATCAGAGACACTGGCACTTCGCAGAGCAAATACCCAACATTTTCTCACAGATTTTTGCATAAACTAATGCCCTAAATTCCCTGATCTCATTCATTCATTCCTCTTTTACAACCAGTGAGGAAACTGGGACCCAGTAAGGTTGAAGGCACCTACTGGAGTCCTAGAGCTTGGAGCAGAAGTAGGACTAGAGCCAGGTTCTTGAGCAGTGACCACTGATGTTGACTTTTTCCCCATCATGTTGAACTCCACTAATAACAGGCCCCCAATTCTCAAGTCCCAGCGTCTGGATGAGCTGTATGTCAGAATGGGAGCAGAGGAGTTCCCACGGCATCAGGACCTCAGGTTCTACAGCCAGGCATGGTGGAGCACACCTGTGATCCCAAATATGTGAGCAGCCAAGGCAGGAAAATTGTGTTCAGTTCAAAGTCAGCCTGGGCAGCATAGCAGGCCCCTCCCTTCAGACTCTATACTCTAGAACCACTTGCATTGATGTGTTCTGAAAACTAAGCAGAAAAAAACAAACTTGAGTGTGCACGTTGTCTTTTTCACCCAGTCATCCTTTGAATACTTTTACAACCCACAAGTTGCAGTTCCTCATTTGATGGCATATTTTCAGTATTTAAAGTATGAGGAATTTTCTGATGCATATTAATGAACAAAAACACCACTGAGTCAAACAGAAAAACATGAAACTTGGCATATTTCCTTAGATCATTCAACCATGGACAGAGACAAATGTAGCCAAAAAAAAATAGAGGTACAGACAGAGAAAATCAATTTTATTTAGTTTTTCACGTGGCCTTCGTTGCTCCAGCACTTCATTGTGTATGGTGCTGGGTTTGAACTTGCATACTTGCACGTGCCAGGCAACCACATAACGGCTGAGCTTCCGCTCCAGCTCCAATGTAGCAAAGTTTTTAGCAGCATCCAAAAAGAAAAGGAGCTTGGAGGTTCTATGCTGAAACTCCGCTGCTGCTGGAATCCGTAAAGGCCAAACCCTGATTGTGCCCTTTGTTCGCAAAGACTTAAATTAGAAAGTGCTAGAATAATTGGTTGTTAAGTCTCTGGATCCCCACACTTGGATGCTGTTCTTCTTAAGAAGCAGATTATTATTTGTGTGAGTGAATTATAAGAACAGAAGTAGAAAAACAAATGGAAATGTGATTTTTAAAGTTACATTCTGCCTTTAAAACACATGCTTTTGGTACTGTTTTCCCCCTCTGGCTTCAACCTTTACAGCTCTCACAGTTCGGAACGGAGGAAATGTGTTGGTTCCCTGCTATCCTTCTGGAGTGATCTACGACCTTCTGGAATGCCTGTATCAGTACATTGACTCTGCCGGCCTCTCCAATGTCCCCTTCTACTTCATCTCCCCAGTGGCCAACAGTTCGCTTGAATTCTCCCAGATTTTTGCCGAGTGGTATGTCGTGTTCTTCTGAGTTCTACTTGATTTACGTTCAAGCAGTAAGGATTTTTTGTTGGTTTGTGTGTGTCTGTGATGAGAAGATAATATTACTGAGAGTCGAATCTTTTACTTCTTTTGGGGTTCAGAAGAATGACTGCTAAGAAAGGTGAAAGAGGACTTAGCTTGCACTTCAAAGATCGGAGCAGCTGGATGTAGTGGCACATGCCTGTAACTCTAAGTTCAAGGCCAGCAAGACCCTGTCTCAAACTAAAAAAGACAGAAGGGACTGAGGGTGCAGCTCGATTGTGCAGCACACCCTTGGGTTCAGGCCCCAGAATCCCTCCACACCCACAAAGTCAATAGAAAGACGTCTACTTTACGTCTCACGCGTTCCCCTCTGTCTGCTACA
>PVKS010003705.1:0-100835 GCA_004027875.1 Aplodontia rufa | reverse complement strand
CCTGGGAAACATAGCAAGACATGTCACAAAATAAAAAATAAAAAGGGTTGAGGGTCAAACTCAGAAAGTCAAAGGTTATATATTTTTTCCCATATGTGGAAGTTAGAGGGGAAAAAAGGAAAACAAAGGTAGGGGGCGATCTCATGAAAACACAACAGCAATTAGTAGAGGAAAGGGACCAAGAGGAAGGAAAGGAGGGAGTACAGGGGAAGGAAAAGGGGGAACAGGAGCAGAAGGAAAAGAAGATTTAGTCAAAAGCCAACACAAAATAACAAAAACTTGGAGATAGAAATGGGAGAGCAGCTTTAAGGAAGCATGCATCATTACTGGAGTCAAAAATATCATTTACAGTTGGTCAAACAAGATCAAGCAATATATCTAGTTATTTTGACACATTTTATACATTGTCGATACCTCACACTGTGCCCCAAAATTTGCAAAATTACTATGTCCCAATTAAAAATAAAAATATATTTAAAAAATAAAGTTATTCTGGTAACTGCAGAAGAATCTGCAAGAGTAATTACCTCTGAGAAGCAGTCCTAAGGTAGAATAAGGCAGAAAAACAAAACTGTTGCCTTGTATTGTATACCCTCTGCTTTTTATTTTTAACCACGTGCATGTGTCCTGTAATTTAAAAACAAATGCCAGTATAATTTTATAACTAGCACGGAGGAGAAAGACCAAAAGAATTGAAGTTTGTTACTTAGAAGTTAAAATTCTAGCCCTTTCTCAGTCTATTTTTTAAGTTTAAAAAGGGAAAGTTTCAGGACTGGAGTGGTGGCTCAGCGGTTACAGCGCTTGCCTGGCACGCCTGAGGATGCAGGTTCAAACCCCAGCACCACGTACACAACACAACAAAAGCCACAGGAAAAACTAAATAAAATTGATTCTCTCTCACTGTCTCTATTAAAAAAAAAAAAGGAAGTATCTCCTTAAAAGGCAGTTTTGAACAGATTGAATGATGCAACGTCCATGAAAGAATCTGGCAGAGAGTGCCAGACTTATTTCTCAATAAATTTTAATGCTAAATCTTGTAATCCTTTTTCTTTCCTCAAAGTTGCTACTCCAACCATGAGCACAGCCACCTTCACATTAGGTTTCCCAGAGAAAAGGCACTCTCCCTGAGATCTCATGCCAGGAAGGCAGGCTCCATCTAAATCCAAATTTTATTCCACTGTCTTAAGGAACCTTTGCTCTTTGAGTTTTAGACTCTAAACTCCTCTGGCTCAGTTTGTAAACAGAAGACACAACCAAAGACAGGAAGCCCTAACTGCAACTTATCCATACTCAAAGAATAGGACCAAATCCACATACACGGTAAGAAAGATACGGCTAAGTCTTATGGGAGATGGTCTCTGAAATAACCAAATATCTTTACCCCTGGCCTGTGTGGATATCTAAAGATCTATGAATGAGGCATGCACTCCCTTGGATTAAGGGCACAGCCCCTATGAACATACAAATATTCCTAGGAGAAATTTATCTGAGCCTTACCTACATACCTAGCACAGTTTGATTTGAGAGAAACTCCAGAAAAAAAAGTCCCCAAATGGCACAACTAGCCATAGACAGTAGCCTTAGAAAAGCGGTCCCATACAGCTTAGGAAGCCACAGTAGAAGGGTACCAAGTGACCAAAAACAAGTGCTGGAAGTGGAGGTAGGTGAACAAAGAATACTTTTTAAATAGTTCAAGGTCACCCGATAAAACACCTGGTCATATAAGTGCAACTGCATGGTCTGGCTCACCCCTCTTTGCAGCTGCAAGGGTCAATGCAACAAATGCTCTAGAACAGAGCTCCTCAAACTTGAATGTATACCTGGAGATCTTGTTAAAAGTACTTATCTAGATTCAGTTGGTCTTGGGTGGGGACAGACACTCAGCACTTCTAACAAGCTCCTAGGTAGTGTTGATTCTATTGGAATACAGAAAGTACGTCGAGTAAAAGGGGATAGAAAAGCCCTTCCCTCTCAGCACTATATCCATGACTCTAATCCAGACTCTTGTCAACAGCCCCTGAAACAAAAGCAACAGTATCTATCCCAGGAAAAGAAAAAATGTTTTGAGATTAGCACATGATCCCTGGACTCAGGCAGACATGAATTCAAATTCTAGTTCCACCATTTAGTAGGTATATGACTTTGGGCAAATCATATCATATTTTCTCTATCCCTTGATTCCCTTAATTGTCATATAATAATATCTACCTCACAGAGAGGCTGTTAATATTAAAAAGAAATAATGTAGCAAAGATTTGATTTTGCTGACTCTACTAAATAGTGAATTCTTTGCCTGAATTCAAACTACATTTAACTGCCAGGACAATATCCCCCGAACTTTTACTTACCACATCAGTATATTCTTTCAGACGATCAAATCAAAGGGAAACTCTCTAACTGAATTAGGCATTTAGATCCTACTGTATGCCACACACCTACCTCCAAGAACTCCCCACACTTTCCCATTCAATCTCACCTCTGCTCATTACCCATAAAATCTATTTTCTCCAGGCAAGTCACCTTGCTGCTACCATTAAATTTACTAATTCTGAAGTGTGAACATAAGCACTTAATACTCTAGGGAACTTCCAAACATTTCACTGTACAAGCCAGAAAATAAGAATCCAGAAAGGTGAAGTGATTTGTCCTTGACCACACAAATTATCACCAATGAGCATTAAAACCTGGTTTCTGGAATTCTACTCCAAATGTTTTTTTTTTATATATAGAGATACAAATGAGAGGGAAACATTACCAAACCATCAATGACCAATGTATATATACATAGTTATCCAGGGGTAATGACAAAACATGGATGACCACCTTGAGTTTCATCTGTTGCAATTTCCCCCAGAAGAACTCTTGCATTAAATGGGTATCTCGTGGAGGAATAACATCTGCTTCTGAGATGGTTTCCCTATATTCCCACTCTCCAGTCTCCTAGGAGTTCTTCAAATACCCTCCCCCCACCCTCCCCCAAATGTTCTTTTCAGGACCTTTTCCAACTCTCTCCAGAAAATTTGAAACTCCACACAAAACTAATTAAATAAAAGCTTCTCCTTTACAATTTACTTTACAATCACTCAGAATTTAGGCATAAAGTTTATGCTTTGGTTTATTCACAATACATAACTGATTTGGTCAACAAAGTAGAGAGGAAAATCAATGAACCCATTATTTGCCTTGGTATAGATTAAATCAATGGAATATTGTAACATAAGGTTTATTATTTTGGGAATCTGCCTTATCTAGATTACTAGATTGCTAGTTACCTTATTTTAGGTGATTATCCTCTCTTCCCATCTCCATTACATATTTTTGGAAAATAAGAACTTTTATCTTATTCATCTTTGAATCTCTCATTGCCCTAACCAGACACCTTTCTCCCTTCTTCGCGTATTGTGTAAATAAATAATAAAATGCATTATTTTTCATAATCTTGAGTTTTATTACCTTTGCAATATTTCCTATGTAGCCTATTTTGCTATGGTCATATTTGCCCAATTTGTTTTTTTGTTTTTTGTTTTTTTTTTAAAGAGAGAAGGACAGTGAGAGAGAGAAAGAGAGAAACAACTTTATTTAGTTTTTCACATGGCCTTAGTTGCTCCAACACTCAGTTGTGTACATGGTGCTGGGGTTTGAACCCGGGTCCTCACGCTTGCCAGGCAAACACCGAAACCGCTGAGCCACCACTCCAGCCCCTGCCCAATTTGTTTTATTCTGATTTAATTTCCCATATAGTAGCATAAAATTTAGAAAGATGATTTTTAATGGCTATGTTTTTATTTACTCTGTATCTTTGTACCACAAAAATATTTCACATCTGTGTGCTTTATAACCTTAATATATAAATTTGGAGTTAAAAAATTGTCCTCTATTTTTTATCATTTCCCCAAACTATGATCCCCTCTGACAAAACACTTAAAACTGTGCTATACATATAATAACAACAAATATACTGCTATAACCAATAAAAGTTTTTTAAAAACAATGCAATATTAATATGCTAATACAGAAAATAAGTTCAAGTTGGAAGCTACTCTAAATTCTCAATGGCCAAGGGATGTAGCTCAGTGCTAAGAGTGCCTGCCAGGAATGTAGGAGGTGCAGGGTTTGATCCCCAGCACTACAAAAAAAAAGAAAGAAATAAAAATTTGGAATAAAATACAAAGGTAGAATTTTAAGTATCAAAAACCACATGATGGGGACTGGAGCAGTGGCTCAGTGGTGGAGCACCTGCATGGCACGCAAGAGTACCCAGGCACCACACACTCAACTGAGTGTCAGAGAAACAAAGGCCAGATGGAAAACTAAATAAAGTTATTTTCTCTTTCTCTCCCCCCCTCTCTCAAAAAACAAAAAGCAAACAAACAAAAAACATATGATGCTGTGGTGGAAAAATACCCTAAATGGCTAATTTGTTCAAAGTTTCAAATCTTTTATCTTTTTCTATTTGAAAACATTGTTTCATTTTCTACTGATACCCAGAGAAAAGCAAAACATCTATTGCTTGACTTGCAGAAGCTAATTAGTGCTATACCTAATTTTACACACACTCATGCGTGTGCACACACACACACACACACACACACACAAAACCAAACCCAAAAAAAAAAAAAACCTTCCTCACAAGTTTGGTACATTAAATTTATGTGTGCACATGTGGATAAGTTTATACCTAAACCTGTTTTAGATGCACAGGCATCCTAGAAATAATTCTTTTTAAACAACTCTTTTGGGATAAGTGATTTACATATTTTATTAATCCAAATTTTTATATACTGGATTTTCTTAAAAGAAGTTTATCAAAAAGGAAAAGATATTATATAATATTATAAATTATGATTAAAATAGCATAATCTTTTCTTAATTTCAAGCTTTAAAAAAATAATTCCATTCTTAAACAAATATTGCTTCCTATAAACCTACAACCTTCCCAATGCCACAGCTTTATTTTATTTGGAAATTTTCAGTTAGGACAATAAATGATTCTTCTATATCTTCAGTTTCATTTTAGCCTCCTACATTCACACCCTAGAGGTTCCAGATTCTTATCCACAAAGTGATTATGGTCTAGGACTGAATCAGATTTGTAACAAATGTCCATTGGGATCCTTCGACCTATCATCGATGAGCAAAGCCAATATATGTCTTCTAGCTCACTGAGTCCTTTCCCCTACCTCAGGGACTTTCCACAATACTATAAGGTTAGAAGCTTTCTTTCACAAATGATGAAAATAAATGAAAAATGATTGCAGAATAGAAAAATGGAAACTCCAGTTATTATATAGTGTCTAAAGGCTACCCTACATCTACCACTTGGTGCCCAAACATTGTAATTTGTGTGCAATAAAAACATTCTTCTTTAAGGTTTAAGTCTCACTATTATCTGATTACATACATGCACCAAAATTAACACTCCAATATATCTCCAAATAATAAACAAAATTTCAGTGATCTCCAATAGTCTAGAAACCATTATGACAAGTTTTTTTTAATTTTTCAGAAAAAACAAAGCATAAAGCTAATAAAATAAAACGTTTAATATGCATGTTTTTAAAAAATATTACCATATCAAAATGAACCTCTGACAGAAGTCATGCAATTATTTATAAATAAAATGTAGACTCTGACTCTTTTCCTAAAAGGTAATTTAGCATGGCATTTTCTCTTTTTTGCAACTGGTCTTAAGATGTATTTCTCTTCAAAAAATAAGTGTCATGAAAGAGAAAAAATTGCAAAGTACAATATTTTTATGTTACAAAGCACACAAAAATCTGTCACCATTTATGTTACAATTCTAGTCATCAAAAAGGTACTTTTTTTCAGTGTACCACTCAAAAATCAATTATATCAACTCTTTTGTATAGAGAAGCAGCACACCTTTCAGGCAACTAGTATTAATGAGTGGACATGACTATAGAATCTCCATCTGTTTCTCTGACAAAGCTGTGGCTACTCTTAGTCTCTCATTGAAATTCCATTAATCTGGTGTACCAAGGTCCAATGCGAAAATCAAAACTCCATCTAACCCTTTATCAGCTCACAATAACCTACAAGTGAACTCTGCCTGTTAGCATGCAGCAAGTTATGATTTTGCTATCAATCAGGCAGTTGGCCAATAAAAAGAAAGAAAGGGCAGGCTGCAAACAGAGTGTCTGGCAGGGTTTGAAGATTTTGTTTTTGTTTTCTGTTTTCATCCCTATTCATTTTCTATAGGGTGTCTGGACCTTGTGAGATTATGCATTATTCTCCTTGGCTGTGATTTAATTGCTACCAGCAATCAAGTCGAAGCATCACTGAAGTGTGCTTGAATTTCATTAGAAGATATAACTTATGCTACTTTCCTACGGTACCTAATAAACCATAAAGAAACCAAAACACATATGGCTTGAGGGAATAACTGGAAAATTAGGTGGCCATTTGGGAACTGAGTGAACTTTTGAACCAGAGGAACAGAGAAAAAGAAATATTAAAGGGAAGGACAGACTTAGAATGCACATAGAGATGTGCAGGTTTGACCTTTTCAGTACCTTGAAAATTACATTAGCATTATGAAAAATACATATCATGTTTAGAGTTTATAATCCATCAAAGTTCAGATACTCTGTTAGTGCCTACCATAAGGTAAAAGTCAAAAGGACAAAACAACAATCTGATTTGACAAAAGGCCTTTTGGTGACCTGTGTTAAATTGGTTATACTTATTGTTAAATGCATTATCTTTTTTATAATTAATACATTATTAGACTGAGGTCATATAGTAAAGGAAAATTTATTCCGCAAAGCAAAGAGAACACAGACAAAATCTAGTTGCAGGGAGAACTGATATGAGATGTTTTAAGAGTGGAAATTAAAAGTCCAAGTCGTAGTTTGAAAATGAACCTATAATAATATTCTTAGAAGAAAATGTAAGACCATTAAAAATCATATTATTTATATATATAAAAATAAATAATACTAAAAGTTAAATTTCCAATTTGCTTAAGAATTGCTTAAATATTAGTAATATGAACCAATTAAAACACCAAAAAAACTGGTGTTATACAAAAATATGTCATCAAATATTATTCAAATATCAATAATCTTTTAAGAGCAAATATTTTTCATGATATTAACATACGTCCTATATATTTGGTTATGAAAACAGGACAAACTATTTACTCTTAAGAAAGTAAACACAATAATCACATAAAGATAATATAATTTAATAACAATTCACTTTTTCTAAAACTCATTACAGGATTTCTGGCTCTCATAGATATTTAATTGCTGGGGCTGTAATTTTTAAAGAATGCAAATAATGTTCCTATGAACATCAAAATTTTTATGCTATTCTGTGAAACTCTAAGGGTGTATATTCTATGAGAACATTCTGTGTGCATGCATACATTTATCCTCTGAAATGTAAATATTCTGTCTATACATACACATACTCATTCACATCTACCAACATTTTACAGAGTGTGTATACATACATATACATACTCATTCATATCTACCAACATTTTATAGAAAAGCAAAACAAATAATTGTAGTATATCTGAAAATAATACAACATAAATAATAATTCAGTTTGGCCAGAAAATATTTCATCAATTATAAAACATTTCTAACAGAAAGGTTTTTGAAGATGAGGCTCCACTGTGGATAATAAGTATGAGTGAAGAGAAATGTACATCTTTGTAAAAGATAGAAAGGAAATATAAGAGGAAAAAATTCCCTTCCTTTAAAAATAGAAATTAAATGTAAAATTCAACATAAAATGGATATGATTATTATTGCTACACATTGTACAAAGTTCTGGATATAAAAAAGATTGTTTTGTTCTGAATCAGTGGTTAGAATGTTTATCACTTATGCATGTACTTGACTTATCCCTGTTCTGCAATAGACATAATTTTATACCTCATAAAAGCAATTTATGTTTCCAAAGGGAATAATCTGGATAACATAAAATGTGGAGTGCTCTGTTGCAGGAAGCATATTTTCATTCAGCAATTGTATTTAGAGATGGAACTGCACAGTTTGATCATCATAGAGTGGCAGAGGGCATTATTCATTTCTATGTCTATGTGAAACTTTGAGTGCCACAAATTAATATGCATGGCTAATTTGTCAATACACATTCTTAACTTATAACTATATATCACCTTTATAAGGTTTTTATCATGCAGATCCACTCAATTGGCTATAACAGAAAGCACATGCTGTACTAAAACAAGTTCCATAACTTTGGCATCATTCAATACTTTTTAGAAATTACTAAGAGATAAACAATCACCTTTATTACTAATTCAATTAATACAAAATGCTATAATATTACTGCATAATATAATGCATTTTAAGTGACAATCAGAAAAATGAAAATGTGTATTAAAAGAAGCATTTGATAAAAACTGTCTCAATGTGAGAAGGCAATGTAGGAATAATTAATTTAATATTTTATGAACTCATTTTGTACAAAGTTTTCAGAAAAAATACATCAAAAACCTTTTTCATTATTTATAAAATACATAATACTACAAGCCATTAAGCTGCACAATAAAATTAAGCAAGAATCTGATAAAATTAAACTAATCAACAAACTGTTACTAATAATATTCACATAATGATACAAATACTCTCCTAAAAATTCTACTAAAGAAAATTTCCTAGAAAAAGCAGCAACTACATTTTGAGGGAAACCTCAACTAGGACCACTAGAGAGAGCTCTTCTGTTCCTTTAAAAGGTTCTGGTTAAGGTGAGTTAGTTCATAGAAGCCTCTGCCTTCAGATTTCTGATAAGACCACTCCTACTTCCACAAAAAAACACGGCTTTGTGTGAAAGTGTAGAGAGGTAAATGCTACGGGAAAATGCCACATACCATCAGAGGGGGCTTCATCATCTTTGTCATATCGTTCCGAAGCTAACGAAACTGAGTCTGGAGGACCAGCAAAAAGGTCATCGTATTCTTCCCCTTCTTCTGCATCACCTGTAAAGAATCCGAGAAATGCCGTCTATGATTTAACCATCTGAAACAATGTTACCTTGTCAGAAGAGTAAGTTTTACTATTAAAGTCAGTCACAGTCATGGGAAAATAAACAAAACTTTTTCAGTGAAGTAAAAACAGGTCCTATTTTAGTTTGTATCCATTGTTATGTAAATTAATAAGTGTTTGAAAGTCAACAGACAACATTCCTAAAGTATGATGGTCTCTACAAAGAATTCAAAAATTAGAAGCAAGATAAAACCGTGTACCCAAAACAAAATATCAAAATAAAAATATCCAAAAAGATGGAAAGTATAACAAAGAAAATAATTCAAGTAATTCCATTTACCTACTCAGTAATTTTAAAAAATTTTGATGAGAAATTGATAATCTAAAGCCCTATGAACACTTTTTATTTTCATTAAAAATCACAGGATTATATTAGGGTTGATTACAATAGCTGTGTTTTTGAGAGCTGGAATCCTCTATGGGAAAATTGCCTTAAAACTTATAATCCTTTCAAAATTCAAACGATGATTTACAAACACTTCGTTTTCATTAAGTGGTATGTTACCATTTTTTTAATGTTCTAGCTAGTTTCCTACTTGATTTCCAAATCCTAGGGTGGTTTGTTTAGGGTTTGTCTGCCTGTTTGTTTTAGGTCATTCAATCCCCCATGATAAGATCTTGTGGTTTGTGTTTTTTCCATGTACTTAGCTGAAATAAATTTTTTTAATAAAACTCTGAATCAACACTTTGTTAGCCCACTAATATTCAAGCACTCATTTTTTTTGCATAGATTCAACATTAAAGAAAAACAAATGCTTAATACTTCTGTCAAGTATCTAATCTAACTGTTAACAATTCAAGTTACCTGTTACAGACTCAAGAGAAAACCAACCACCTCAGGGATGACTCAAAAAGCATGCTGGAAATCCCAACAGGAAGCCTCGAATCCTACTGTACTACTGTTGGGCCACAGTTCCTGGACAGATCCAGATTAAAGCTGCAAGTCTCTCCAAAAGGAAGTCTATGTCCTCTGATACTCATATCCTGGATGTCACACTACTTTTCAGCAGAGGAAATTTTTGGTAGAGGAAAGAACCTCTTTTAAGACATGAAGACAACAAAAGCAGAACACAGAAATGGCTATCCTATCATTCTTAGGGATTCTACCTCCAGGTGCACAAAATACGATGATGTTTCTTCCCTGATTCAAATCCCAAGGAATACAATTTTTCAGATTTTAACATCATTTTTTTTTTATGTTCAAAGTACCTTTCAGGACACTCGGTGATCCCTTACAATATTTCTCTTATGAGAAGAAGAGTGCACAGATTTTAAATACAAGGCAAGAATGAACCTCAAAAAGTGCTACCAAAAGCATTTTGAACAGGATATGATAGTTCATGGAACATGCAGTAGCAGACCACAAAATTATCAAGTTACTTTTAGTTGCTAGAGTATCCTTATGTTTTTAAGAAAGAAAGAACTTTCATGTTATGAATTTTCTGAGGATGTCTTGTATCACACACTGAAAAGATAAAACTTGCTGAATTTTAAGAAGAAGGTATCAGGATATTTCAAATACATCACCAGAATTTAGCACTCAGCATTTTATGCTGTTGTGAGTACCAAAAAAAGCAAAACCAAAGAACGTATGGAAAGAGTTTTTTTTTTTTAATTCATCTTCTTGGGTTTAAATCTCTTAAACTCTCTGTGGAATTAATGAGTAACTTAAAAGCTTTGAAAGTCAGTAGTAGTTTATTATCCTTTGATAATTATCCATTACAAGCTTGTATGTGCACACATCTGTATAGTGTACTATATATGCATACATACACACAGATGCATATACCAATCTTCATTTGATATATGCATTCTATATTATACATATAAAAGATCATTATTAGAGCTATAAACTCAATATTTAATAAAAGAAGAGTCTGCACAAATTGGGCACTGACATGTTGAAGACTTCTATGATTTTTGTTTTTTAACCTTTTCAAATATAAAGTAAAATTGTCTTCAATTTATCCATTCTAAGAAGTGCAGTTAATTGAAAGCATTGTTTTTCAAAAAATCAGAGTGATACTTATCTAAGACAAAACAAATTAACTACTGCTGTTAGCCTGATTTCTTGCCTCCCCACCCTTGCCCCAACTTCCTTTGAATTCACTCAGAGAGTAAAGTAGCTACATGGCATCCATACAGGGATAGTCCCTTTTTAACAACTGCATTAAGAGGAAAGGACTATCACTTTTCATCGTGACCCTCATCTTACTGTTGGTCCACTGATGGATGATCCAGCCCTTTTCCCCCTCCCTAATCTTAAGTAAAAACTGCTGTCATATAAGAAGCCTTAACTGAACACAGGGGTCGCTGTTGAGTAGTGCAAAGCATTTTTCCTCCCCAGGGGCTAAGTATCGGAAGCTATACCTGCAAAGACTTCTATAAATTAAAAGGAAAATGTTCAACTTGTGTCTATATAATAAAAAAGTGAACTCCATATCAACAATGGGCATCAGGTAAAGTTATCCAATACAATTTACAGACATAATTGAAAGCATTACAGACTAATCAGACATCTAAAAGAAAAGCATGCTCAAATGAAATGTCTACAGAATCATTAGTTGGCAGCCATTCTATTACAATTGCACATAATGTCAGTGGTGCCTTGAGCCTGTGCCAATGACAACAGCATAAATTTTGCATCTCATTTCTATGGTCATAAAATTAATGATCAGTTTAAAAATACTTCTTTGTAAAAGTTATTGCACAAAGAAAAGACATGAATGTGTCCCTGTTATGTACTCACAAGGATAATTATGGGGTTGTTGCTCATTAATATTGTTTCTTGTTTCCCTAGAAAAGCATTTGATTTATCCCACAACTTTCAAAAGTTTAATTAATGATACAAAGTTAACAGCCTAAAAGACAATAATCCAAGGCTTTCCTTCCTATAATTTCAGTGGCAACTTAAATATCACAGCAGAATCACCATTTAATCGTACCACGGCAGCATATTTCTCTGGTAACTATTTTTCAATGAATAAACAGTTGGATTCAAATCACTATGAGCCATTCATTTTTATATGGCTCATCATCAATTAACATTTTCCTAAAGGCCTGGAGAGGCAGCCTAACAGCCACTCAACAGTCATGATCTCCACTACCACTGAAGGTGATTCATCCCATGTACTGCTTGTTTTCAAGTGCAGTGCTCTTTTAAACACAATCAGATAAACACTAAACTAGATAACATCCCTAAAATTTAATACATATTTTATATACATACTTAAACATTACAATGTACCCAAAAGCTATGTATAATCATTAAATGTTAATTTAAAAGAAAAAATAATTAATAAAATTTTGATGGTAACCATTCCTTCACACAGAGCATGAAAGACAAACTAGGGGGTGGGGGGAGAGTCAGTCCAAATGAAAAAAATTAGTTTCTAATTCTCTATTCACTTATCTGGTCTAATTTTTCAAGTAATAATATACAGCTAAATATATAGAATTAAGTGTTTAACTTACAATTTCCTAAAGGAAGTTAAATTCTAAAAAGGATATAGGTCACTGAAAAATAAGAAGATTCTCCTAATTCTTCCACAATAGGGAGGCTATCTTACAGCATGCAAATAGTAAAGCCAGCTTCTTACACCAAACTGAGGCAGGCCTTTAAAATAAGCACACTATTTCTCAAGCACTGCCTCCGAAATAGACTTCTACCACAACAGGCCCTAGAATCTCAGACATGCTGACCACGTTTGTACAAGACAGGAGTGGGGGTGGGCGGTGAAAGAAAAAAGCTGCAAGTTATCTGCTCAAATTTCATCATAGGACTAACTTTCAACAGAAAATGTACTATGTTAGGAAGGGTAAAGGAAAGGAAATTAAACATCATCCAAACTTCTGACTTTTCTGCTACTCTTAGGATTCCATTAGGACAAACTAAAATGGAGCCCTTCTTACCTAACAGTCCTGCTATTTTAGCAAGTTGTTTAGTCCATTGATAAACTTAAGAAATAGTACAAATGAGAAGGTCAAAGGAAATTGCTTTCTAAGTAAAGCTGGGCATATTTAGCAACATTAATGAAATCTAAAGGGCATAACCTATTAAATAAATTTTTTGCAATTAAAATGCAAAAGAGCTTTTAAAGGAGAAAATTAGAAATTTTTAGCTGTCACATCTGAAACAATATATTCACATTTTAAAAACTGTAGACACTAGAGCTGCAAGTATGGCTTAGTGGGAGTGTTTGCCTAGCTTGTATGAGGTCCTGGGTTCAATCACCAGAACCACACAGAAAAAGAAACCCTGCAGACATTAATATTTTACAAATTTGAAAAATATTCTCTTGAAATATTTATCATTTAATATGTATACCCTTCTTTTAAATTTTTATAATAATTTCCTAAAATTATTTTAAAATTGAACTTATGAGTCAAGATTAACTTAAATCTTTTTGACAAATGAAGCTGAATTAGAGAATATGCATTAATATAGTATTTATTGAACACCTACTCTGTGTCATGAACAGGAATTTTCACATTGTCTCATTTCAATAAATCACTCTATAAACAAACTAATCACATCCAAATCAATTGAGTAAAATGAGACTCATAGAAGGTCAGGATACAACAACAGTGTAAGTAAAACTTTTTATCATGTATCTAATATGTAGAAAATTCTAGTTAATGATCAGTCAATAAATAGTCTTCAAATAGTAATCTAGTCTCACTGCAAAAATAACTATTTCAAGTCACATTTAAGAGACCTATGATCTTGTTATGTGACAGAACAATTAAAAAATAATAACAGCATAATTCTAGTGCATGGAAGGAGGATTCTTTAGGGAGTTAGGCTATACTGTAACTAGGAAGCTAGATTCAGATAGTTTGCCTTGCACAATACTTTAAAGGAAGAAGTTATTCTCTAGTCTAGATAAAATAAACAATATTTCAAATTAATCACAGGGACTACATCAAGCAAAATGTGTTCTAGGTGAGTAGATTCAAATCTTTCCTAAGTACAAGTAAAATTACAGAATTCAGAAAATCAACTGATAAATATTTTAAAGTTTCAATCTGTCAGAATTCAATCTGGAGAATCTAGAGTGGAGAACATAAGGAGAAAAAAGGAGAGCCTTCATAAATTAAAATGAAAAGATAAGTTCTAAAACAAAAGCTTTCTATGGAAACAAATATAAACAATAAGTAGAAAATTAGCTTACTAGACAAGTTTTATTATCTAGGAGCCACTGTAATAAAACAAGTTTCTAACAATACAAATTATTCTAACAAAAAAAAGTATAGACATAAAAAATAACTTCTAAGATCTGTGCAGTTTACTTATTAATTATCATGTCAATTCAACTAATTTAAACATTCAAACTAGAAATTCTGTATTGTTAAATCTCCATAAGGGAAATTGAAGCTAGAATATAAGGAGGAGGAATTTGAATGGAAAGGAAGGATGACAGACATCTATACATTAGATTAATAATTGACTAATTAGAAATGAATAAATCTGTATTGACTTATTTAAGACCTCTATGCCTGACATTTTTTCCCCCAATAATGGAAGTAAAATGGTATTTGTCATTTAAAAAATAAAGAATGTAGGGCTGGAGTGGTGGCTCAGCGGTTATAGTTCTTGCCTGGCATGCGCGAGGAAACATGTTCAAACCCCAGCACCACGTACACAACAAAGTGTCAGAGCAATGAAAGCCACATGAAACACTAATAAAACTGATTCTCTCTTTCTCTCCCTCTCTCTCTCACTGTCCCTCTATCTTTAAAAAAAACTAAAGAATGTAAAATAGAGGTATAAAAATAAAATGGAAGAAAACTACTTTTCTTTAATTTATTGTGTCCCTATTTTGATATGAGAGAAAGAAATAGGAAAAGTGCCAAAAGGAATTCTCTACAGCTCTCCCTACATGAAGACAATCTAAAACCCCTAGAGGAAAATATAAGAGGGGGACAGCACCACCAAAACAGTTAGGATTGAATTCACTCAATGTACAGATTACATAATAAATTCCTATTGTTAAAAGAGAAGTATCTCGAATAATTACTTGGCAATTATTAAGTTGTACTCTTTACTATTCATAACAAACTATAAAATAGTCTTTGCTGAACAAAGCTGAATATATTTGTAGGTTAAAATGGCATAAAATTACTCAGCTTCTTATATTCCTCCAAGGTATACCTCTAATTTATCCACAGGCTTATATTTGAGTAGATACTCTTGGTGATTAGTTAACTCAATACAGCAGAATTGAACTACAAATGAGTTATTCAGAGGAAAATGATTATGGGGAATCTCTGAATTCCATATTGTTTGAACTCTTATTCTTAACTCATTTTTCAATTTCTATCAAATAGTAGAGAAAGTTCCATTTTCTTTGGAGACAAATAATGCATCTCAGTAATGTAAATTTAATATCCAAACACCTGAACAAGTTCTAAAACAGAATTCCAAAGGGAAAGTTCCTACACTATTACTGAACCATATGCAATTATCGAATGACTTCATATTATCATGCTTTCTTAGCTTAAAATTTTTAATACACAAATAATTAAGCTAAAATGAAGAGTTCAACACATAATCACCAGAACAAAATATGTCTTTTAAGAAGAGAGAATCATATATCTAAAATTCCTCTACAAACAGTACACTGGGTAAAAGCTATCGTAATTAAAATTTAAAAAATTCATTTCTATATTTGACAAAGCAAAATGCAAAAGGATTAAGCCCATAGTTTAGGATCACTGTAGAACACAAAAAAAGTGGATGCAGAAAGAGAAGGGACTCTTTTCTTAATAGTGTTAAAAAAATTACAGAAGAAAACTCTCATCTCCTTCAATCACATGGATCTTGACAATTTAATGTAAAAAGAAACTCTGACTTCCTTTGAATTGATTTCAGGTTTGTCTGATTAAGTACTTGGTTTATTGTAACTGTCATTATTCTCTCACTTATCAATTGGCACAAATGTGAATTATACTGTGGGTCCAGTTAGAAGATACCACAGTGTTTCTTCCCCAGATCCAGAACCTAACTCAGTTCTGATTAGGTGACTTCATACTGTGACCCTCATGTCAGCATTCACAAGCTGGAGGTCATGACCTATGAATTAGCATCATGGAAATCAGGGTCATACTTAGTTCCTTACAGAACTGAAAACATGAAGCAGTATGAACTTCTTATGCCTTTCCTGAACTGGTTTTCAGCATGTTAAGCAGCCTCCCTCATATCTAAAGGAAGATAATCAGTCTACCAGTGCTTTCACATATTTCAAAAATGTAAAACTGAATTCCCGTCTCTAAAAATGTCTAAGAAACAATACATTTATTCAACTCAAAAGAACCATAAGGAAAAAAAACTAGCATGAGGAAGATTTTACTCACACTGTCAAACAAAAGTTTACAGTTATTCTTTTCCCATTAATTGTCTGTTTGAATAAAGTCACATTCTAAAAATATATTTAAGAGAGGGAGAGAGAGATAGAAAAAGAAAGAATTAATTTTACTTAGATTTTCATCTGGCTTTTGTTCCTCCTCCACCCAGTTGTGTATGTGGTGCTGGGGATTGAACCTGGGTCCACATGCATGCTTGGCAAGTGCTCTACTACTGAGCTCTAGCCCCTAAAAATATTTTAGTAAGTAGTTTTCAAAAATGTTTGTCAGAACATACTCCCAGCTGGTACAAGGCCTCTGTTTGGGGTTGACAAAAGACAATGTGGGAGAGATTTGGGTAAACCTTCAATATTGGGCCCTGGGATCCCAGAACCTCCTGGTCTCAGGCACGGAATAAAGATGCCGCTGGAGTTTTTGCTCCTCCACCAGTACCTACTCAACCTAAGACTTCATCTCTCCAGGTCAAGGCACCTCACTTGGGACGCTAGGCCTCCAGGCATACAGCCACCTGCATGTTTTAAGGCATCCTTCAAAAATGTGACCTCCAAGCACTCAGCCACAGGCCCTTCTGCTCCTGCCATTCTATAAAATAACCTCTACAGTATTAAATAGCATTGGGTTCAGATCTCACCGCTGCTTCATTTAATTATTCCATGTCTAACTGCAGGTATATACCTGTCCTAACAAATTTCTGCCACAAAGTGCTAAGAAACACGAAACCTAAGAATGCTAAACGCATAAGATTTATCCACCAGAAAACTGCCATTGATTCTGGATATGCTTTTTAATTTTTTTCTCAGCAGGGGGAGCTAGCACTCTCATCTTGAAGGTCTAAACATATAGCATGGAAATTTATTCCAACTCTCAAATTTTAGGATATGTTAGACTATTGAAAATCCCCAAAGAGGAAAAAAACGTTCACGTTTGAAACTTACCTTTGTCTTGAAATTCCTGAAGATAGCTGCAAAATAAAGAACATTATATTTAAAATGAAGTTGGCAAATCAAAACAAGGTCTAATCACTGGCAATAATTCAAATCTAAAATCTATATTATAAATATACAAGGGAAAAACCATTTCCTGTGCTGAAATAACAATTCCAAAAGACTTAGGAATTTATAGTGAAATGATTTTTAAAGATCTGAGTACAGTAGTAAAATGAGGGTATATCTTTAATACTTGTATTACATTTATTCATTTAATATAGTAACAAAAGGATTCTATTTTCAGTATCTGTGGTATTTTTCATATTTATATTAAAATTCTCAATCTACCCATGTCTTATCATTTAAGCCAAATATACTCTCTCGGATAATCAAAATAATAGTTGGAATTTGCTAGGCTACTTTGAAAAATACATAGTCAAGAACCTTTACAAGAAAAGAATATTATGATAAGCATATTGTGTTTAAAACCTAGTGAAAATATATTTTCATCCATTAAAAAATACTTTACACCAATAAATGAACATAAAAATTTAACTCCATGATAATCAATTCCTAATTACAAAGTTGCTTCTGAGCAAGAAATTAGTAATAAAGGCAAGTAACTTACGTAGACTTTACATCTTTTATCTTCTTAACAAGGGATTCTCTCCTTTCCTTTGCTTTCTTGGATAGATTTTCCCCTCTCAATGTGTCTGTTACAAATGTTTCAATATCTAAATCACAAAATATAAGAAACAGGATACAAATTATAGAATCATTTTTTGTGAAGACAAACACAATGGTTGTTTCTACACATAAGTGTAGAATTCGATATAGTTATTTATCAATCCAGAGTATAACCATTGAAGTGTGTTTCAAATACTAAGTTGGACAAATCTGCTTACCACTTAGTTAATAAAATTCGTATGCTGTACTTATGCTTAGCACAGCAAATGTTATTTGAACGTTCGGCATCATTAAACCAGGACGAAACACACAAGTTTTAATAAACTATGGTGCCCATGAAACAAATTCTCACATAAAAGCAGACACTAAGCTTTTATGCATGTGTTACCATCATTTTATAGTATTTTGTGAGTTCCTATATGAACAAGTCATTCATGTTATAGCAATACAAGCTAATGTCTCTGGCAAGGGTCTTTTTCTCAGTATAATTCACTGTCAGGTAACATAACAGTCAATGCTTTGAAACAAACAAAAAAAAAATCCTTTTTTTATAGCCAAAATTCCCAAATCGCAGGCTGCTCCTTACTACTGGCCCCACCCACTTTGGCGACTCAAAGAAAAAAGAAAACCAGCTGTGTAGTACTGTGAGCTTCTGCTTCCTGCCATGGTATTTCCACCTGGTATATTTCTTACGTGAAGAAGCAGAAAAAGAGATTCTTCTGCTATTTAAAAATACGATATCTAAGAAGATTTCTATGACCTCATATAACATTCCCTCATGGCCTCTTTTTAAAAATTTTAGTAAACTCCTAAATTATTCTCTTGTCTAGTTCTCTCTTGTGTGAAATTCCAAAAAGAACTTGCTTAGCTGATTTTTATGATAGTCTCATTCTCATTGTTTATGAAATATTATATATGTTAATTTTACTTTGAGAATTTTAAATTTCATGTTAAAATATCTAATATAGAAGATATTGTTACATTTTTCAACTAGGCATGGCGATAAATCATCCACATTTCATATTGAAGAGATATATGTGTTTTACTTTCTTTAACTACATTCTCTTCTAATTCACACTGATAAAAAGATGCCATAAAAACATAGTATTGTATATAAGTAATACAGAACAGTATAATAAAGAACCCCTCAATTATACTTATAATTAACTATTTAAAACCTAATGTATGGGATAGAATGCTTGTGATTAATTTTAAATTGATTACAAAGTATTTTGACCCAGTAAAAAAAGTTGATTAAATTATTATACATTCATTATAAATGTATAAGGGTACCTTTTTCATTGGGTCCATATGAAAAGTAAAAGAACTACAATTTAATCATGTAATAATTTTTAAAAACAGCTTATGTTTTGAAGTCCATTAACAACTAATATGCTAAAAGTAGCATCAAAATGAAATGAAAGCAAAATATCCCACAAAAGCAAGCAACTTTTGGACATTCAAACGTTAGCTGAAATGGAAAAAAATCAATGGCTTCCCTGAGATCCATACAGTAACATTTCTTCTTTAAAAAAAAAAAAAAAAAAAAGGCAGAATAAGGGAAGGAGCAGCATCCCTACTGCTGATGTTCTTTCCAACTGGACTCAATACTTGAATCAACCGGCACAATGACTGGTGAATAGTCTGCTTAATGTTATTTTCACTCAATGTTTGTCTTTAATTCCCTCTTCCACTAGTATTTAATTGCCTATTTTACATTTCCATTATACAATGCAAGTTTAAGCAAACAGGATCTATTTTCTATCTCCAGAAGCAATAACAGAACAAATTGCAGCCTGAGAGTTATTTCTTTAAAAGGTCATTTCTGTTCTATAAAAACTCAGAAAACAAAAAAGGCTGTAATATTTTATGTAGTATTTTCTTAAAATCTCCCCAAAATATTTTTAAAATACTCCCCAGGCTTCTATTTATGAAAAAATATTTGTTGGGAGTGTGGGAATGCAGGGGGTGGAAAATCAGCCTTTTTCGAGGGTAAGGGATTCAAATATTGGGTGAGGCAAATGATCTATACTTTTAGAGTAGCCTTTTAAATATATTTATTCTCAAGCTTCTCCCAGAAAAGGGTTTAAGGCAACTAAAAGGATTTAATAGTCACTGACTTCTTTGGTATTTTCTCGAAAGAGATGTGGAGAGGAGGAACTGCTTTGCTATTTGTTTTAACAAATAAGAACTTTTAGCTGGAAGCGATTTCTGCTATAATCTGTTATCAAGAGATGTGGCTGGTTTTTAAGCTTTGAAATCTAAGTTATTGCTTAAAATTTACACTTTGTCCTTTTATTTTCAAATCGAACGAAACTAGCCTCTCCAAAGCACAGGAAGCTCCCTGGATGCGCGGGCAGCCTCTGGTCGGCGGCGGTGCCTTTACAATGCACAGATCTGGCTCCCCAAGCGCAAAGACAGCAGCAGGAAAAGAAGGAACTGGGGCTTTCCTAGGAGATGGTCCAGCTCTGCCCACCAAGAAACCCCACCCTCGACCCTCAACCCCAGTGGAGTGTTAAACCCCAGGGTTGGGCGCAAGGAGAGGTACCGTTGGGGCAGCGCTTTGCCAGACAAATGGGGTGGGATCTGCGGCTTTGTAGCTCAAAGCCAGGGTAATATTTCAAAAGCGAGCAATAAAAGTCTTGGATGAATCAAGCGCTCCTCTGGCTGGTTGGAAAACAGATTTGAAGCTTTTTATTGTGCTCTAAATAGCCCTGCAAACGGTAAACTAGCAAGCGCGGTAAACTAGCAAGCGCGTTGGCCCTCTTTTACCTTCCTTTAGGGGTCGTGTCCCTCTCCCCCGGTTAAAATGTAGATTTCACTGGCTCCTGACTGCCTGTAATTCGGGGGCGGGGTAGGGTGAGGGACATCCCGTAATTTGATTACAAGAAAAGGTCAGCCTGCCTTGCTCACTGCCCCTCAGCCTGGTGTGCTAGAATTCCTCCTTCTCGGAGGGAAGGCGGGGTTCCATTCACTCCCTTCGGGACCGCGACGCATGCAGGCCTCGCTGGCCCTTTGCGAAGAAGGCACCGAAAAGGGTGTCCCCAACCTACCTAGTCTAACTGCGCCCCACCCACAACCTAGAGACAGCATTTAATTCCAGGATCACCCCCACTGGCCTCTGCCCCCACAAGTCATCATTAGGAAAAAAGTTATTATGACAAAAGTAAACGCTGTGGTGATTTCCGCTGCTGTTTACACCTTGAAACAGTCAAGAGTAAGCCTTATCTCCAGGCACAGCAGTAAGGTTCTGGGGAGAAGGCCACTGAAAAGATCAGATTCACAACTGCTCTGTAGATAGATGTTAACTTTGAAAACAAAGTTAAAAGATGACCTATTCTGGCTCAGCAATCCTTAAGCAGTTTAAGTTAGAAACCTCTCAATAGCCATCTCAACCCCTAAGAGGCAAACACTTAACACACACGACTCACTGAAGGGTACTCTGACTTTCCTCTCCTTTTTTTTTTTTTAAACATACAAACCCAAAACTGCCACCAGGGCTTCCTCTAGGGGTCCTGAGTGATTATGACAGGTATCTAACACACACACACACACACACACACGCTTTCTACCATCTTCTGTACAGATCACACAGTGAAAAGGTGGAAACACAAAACAGTAGAATCACCCATCACCAGAACAGCTCTAAAATTCTTGCCAACAACAATATATATAGAATTCTCCAAGTTGAGTACCTAGCACAGGTACCCACTATGGAGACACCATCACCCACTACCAAAGAGCTTATAATAGGATCTTCAGGCTGAAGGTTGTAAACAGCCACAAAGGTAACAGCCCCTGTCACCTTCTCAGTCTCCAATACTTCCCCAGCACCATGCACACACCTGCACACCCATGCACACCCATGCACATGCACACACACACACACACACACCCCTCTGTGATGGCCTAAACAGTAAAGAGGAGGGGGCAGGAACTGGGCTGAATCCACCACCATTTGCTCCGTCCCAGATCAATAAGTGTAAAATCCAAACCTATAGCACCTGAAATGGCTTTACTACTTAATTCCACATCTCTATTTTATGAACTGGGCCAGATTTCATTTTGTATTCACTGAGATGTATTGTCACCAAACTTAATGTGCTAAGGATATTAGCCTAGACTTAAGCTCAAAACAAAAATATACTTTTCTGTAAAATCAGGGAATGGTCTGACTAAAGAGCTACTGGTAAAAATATAAAAATCAATTAAACTGGGCACATGTAGATCAATGAAGCCAAATGCCCAAAGTCAGAAAATGGCTAATTGAAAAGTTATTGATTGTTCAAATCAATGTCCTTGATTACCTAACACTTTTATAGGTTATGGTTTAACTGTGGACTTTTCAAACACAGAAAAAGAGACATAAACAAGCAGAGTTTTCATAGTGCAATGGATAAAACATACCCGAGTCTCATAATCCAATCTTCCTACAAAATTTTCAAAATTGGCTTTAAAAGCTAAATGATTTATTGTGATAGAAAGCTGGGCTGTTGAAAGATAGGGCTGACCATCTTTCAGCCTCTAAAAGATGACTCTTGATAAATAGCACTTTACAATAATCAAAATCTTTTTACCACACATTTTCAAAGAAGCCACAGTGAATAACACATTAGTCTGAGATTTACACTATATTCACTGTTAGGCAGCATCTACTGTAATATGTTCAGAAATGTGATTGAAAAAGAAATGTAAACTCAGTGGAATGAAAAAGATAGACTTGGCTTTAATTGAAAAAGACAAACTAAGTGAATAATGAGTATATAAAACCTAGCCTATGCCACTTTTATCACCCATATATGACACTTAATCTTAAATTTATGAGAGAGAACTGAACTGTGTTTCAAATCACCAGGGGCTTTTCCTATTCTGTTGTTTCTTCCTTCTTTATAGCAATACTTTAATGCTGATATCAGTAGATAATCCCACTTGGAAATTTTTCATATACTGCTCATTTTTTAGTTTATTTAGATTTCTCTTTTTAAAGGAAGCCAATGTTAATTAGGATTAAGTAACAACAAAAATTGTATATAACATCAAGAACCTTGCTTAGTAATCTGAGATGAAAATATTTTGAATGGACATACTAAAATACCTCCCACCAAGAAAAAGTAGGGCATTATATGCACAAGATAAGTAGGGAAATAATCTTCCTAACACATCTTAATTCACCTATACTATTTGACCTAGACAAAAAAAGAAACTCTATAAACTTCTGGTCCCTTGATTTACAAATTTATATTCCTATTTTTAGAAGAAAAAAAATCTAAGAGGTATCAGATTGATTTTGAGATTAAACATTCTCTTATCAACTGGATGATCATTAATTACTGCTGCCAGGAGCAGGCGTGTTCTTGTTCTCTTGAAAATTCCAGGTACTAAGAAGTAGGTGACTATGGGTGACTCAGTAGGTGGCACTCTTCCCTTTACATACTCAGCCAATGCCCCAGAAGGAAGTTATGGTACACTAGATACACCACAAATAATTCTCAGAGGAAAAATAAAACCAAAATGTTGATCAAATTATAAATAGAGCTTTGGAAAGGTGGAAATCAAACCATACTATACTCAGCACAGAAAAAACTTCTGCCTCTATTTCAACTGAATTGCATTCTTTATCCAGTGATCTTAAGGAATTATCAATTACAATGCATGAAGGCTAAAAACAAAAGTTCTGGAAATCTCCAATAGAGAGAAATGTGATAGTTCTAATCAAAACTGCATGTGATCAAAACCTCAAGGTCACTTTGCAGAAACCATATAGCAACTTTGCTTATTGTTCGATTTAGTTTTCACTTTTTATGCACTGACAACTTTTTTTAACATCTGCTTCATTTTCTAATTTAATAAAAAAGAAGATAACATCTTCATAAAAAAGAATAAAACATTAGTTTTCCTTTTAAATTTAGTGTAAAATCAGTGAATGAGAATGAATTAGAGCATCTGACTGCAAGTCACTAACAAACCAATATTTAAAGGATGATTAAACAAATGAAGTGGGATAGCGGCAATGGCCAAAGGGAAAAACTCACATAAATCAAGATTATTCTTGCTGCTAGTCCTAGTCAAAATATTTGGATGTGGAAGATTAAATGGATAAGATATGGGATTATCCTTTAATTTTAATTATCCAGGCTAAACTGTTTTTCTACTATTATGGGGGGGAATCAAAGGTTGCCTATAGTATATATGGTGTTCAAAATTCTGAAAACTCTTCTATCTAAATAACTGGAGATATATAACTACTTATATAACAGTTCTTATACAAAGTATAGGCCTTCAAGATTTAATATGCTTAAGTATAGAAAGCATAAACTATTTTTGCCACGTTTCCAGGGTACCATTGAATTTTCACATTTCTATGTTATGTTTTTAAAAGGAGAAAGGAATGGGGGAAAGTACTGAAAAGGTAGCTTGAAACTACCATAATCAAAAAGAGAAACAAAGAATAAATATGATAAATAAATACATTTAAGAACCTGTCCCCACCAAGCAGTTTAATGTCAATACTTAAAATATATGACATACAATAACTTGGATAATGGGCACACGGGGCACAAAAGGAAATGTCTTAGGAAATATTATTTTGAAAGCCCTTCTCTTTGGACTTTATATTCTTTTCCCTCAAAGCAAAGGATTTTAAACTCCTGAAAGGCATAGTTCCTTACATTCTCTAGCCTGGAATTCTAGCATCATGCCATGTATTCTAAGAACACTTGACTATTTACAAACACCAGTACCAATATGTCCTTCATTTTGAAAAAATTGTACTAGAAAAGAAAGCAAAATCTCTAAAATTCAAGTCAATACAAAGATTTCCTCTATAGTTTTAGAATTTTAAATCTAATCATGTACTATCACCCAGTGTGCCTGAATGATGTGAATCCTCATTTAGGATGAAATGTATGAACTGCTGAGAGCATCTCTTCTCAAAGCCTTCTCTACCTCAGAAAAGATTTATTTTAACCCACTAAGTACTATACATAGGACACACAGAAAAAGACATTGAGCAATATTATAGGTGTCCTATAAAATTTTATAGGTTTTTGTAGGTATCCTATATATGGGACATTAACCATATATGGGTTAATTACAGTAAAACATAAAATGTTAACAGCTTTCCTTGAATACCTAAAAAAGTGTTTTAAACCCTGCAAAACATTGCTTCATTTGTTTCATTTCTTTAAAGATATATCCATCCCCCAACTCATATCCACACCTCTTGAAAATATACTTGGAAAGTAAAGTATAATCCAAATTTATAATCTCCAAAGTTTTAATATTTGTTTTTAATACTCATGTGCTTTAATGTGATTTATTTTAGTACTATGAAAAAGTAAAAATGTCAATAAAATGACTTAGGAAAAGGTAAGTTCAGACATTGTGCTTGTATATTATAACCTGCCTTAAGAGAGATGGCAGAATATGTAGGAAGTTAGCACTGGAAGATAATTTAAATATGTCATTCTGAGCTTTTGGCTTAAATTACCAAATAAGAGTCACATGAAAAACTGTGATCTATGGGAATCAAAGAATAATAATAAAAAAACTGTAGTAAAACAAAATTTGTATTCCTGGAAAACTCATACAGTGGCGGGGGTGGGGGGGTGGGGGGTGGCTAACTTGATCTCCACAGTCAATATTTTCCTTAGTGGCATCCACTAATGCCAACAATAATTTCTAAAAGTGAAATACTACCCCACTACAAATGCATTCATCACACTATCATGTTCATACAAACCTAAGTCTGCATTCATACTTAGCTTTATTTTCTTGGTCACATTAACCACCCAAATAGTATGACAGTGTATTAGGACATTTGCTGTCACACTGCTATAGCAGTAACTTACTCCTTCAAGTATCACATTTCAGATGACATTGCTTTTTAAGAGTTAAGAAATTGTTTTAATACAGTTGTGCTCAATATTGAAAGATGTTTTAGTGACAACAAAAGTAAAACAATCGATTCCATTTCCAAAATTCTGATATACACAAGACAAAGTAAATGATGGTAAGAATTCCAGAACATCAGGATAGGCTAGATTTGTACTACCCTAAAAAGGTATTTTCTAACTCAAGTTTTCACTGGTCCTTGGTGAAAAAGCACAGCTCTGTATTCAGAATATTACTGAACCTACAGTGGACTCACAACAGCATTGAAGAACCACATTTTTAATTCCTAAAAATAAAAAGTTCCTATAAATGGGAATGTAAAAGTGAAAAGGGGAAGATGAGGGTGCAAAAATGAAGTACTTTCATCATGTGACACAGGAAGTGGGACTTTGAACACATCCTTCCTTTTTTGCTTTCATAGTTACTGAGGCTGAAGACAAGTGACCACTTGAGAATCAGACCCTCTTAAAAAGTCTTAAAACACGAGTTGACTGAATGTTCAAGAAAAGGGGGAGTTTCGGAAATAATACACCCTTCCACCTCACCACCGCTCACCCCTGTGGCTCTGACATCTCTTTGTTACACCCTCCATCTCCACTGGCGAGGCCACCCAAGAACTCCTCCTTCGACTTCTTGCTGTCTTCCCAACTCTCACACACGCATTCGCTAATGTCCTGTCCCCTTCCTCTGCCCTCCCTCCACGCGCGGCATCTCCGCGATGCACACAGAACTGTCCTGATGCCCTTAGTGCAGAACGCGGCCAAGGGCTTCCCCACCGTCCCCGCACCAAAACTCACTCCACACACGCCCACACCCTCCCTCACCCCGAACTCCCCTCTTTCCCTCCTCCCCGTCCCGCCCCCACTGGTCAGAAGACGCGGGCGGGGGTCGGGATCCGCGGAGAGGCAGAGTAAGGACGCAGAAAGCTTCTGTCCCCAACGGCTCGCCGTCCCCGCGCCCCCGCCCCGGCGGCGTTACCCGCCGCCTTCCCGCTCGTTACCTGCCAACAGGTTCCTAATTTCCTCAGGGAGGGGGTAGGGAGAGGAGGTGCTGCCGGGGTTGGGCATGTTAGGGAGCGCAGAGCGTGGGGGAAAGGACCTGTGCTCTAGGGCTGACCGGGGTGGGGTTGTGGCTGTGACCTAGACTCAGGCTAGCAGCCCCGGTGCGGAGAGCGGGGCTATGAGTCCGGACACTGCCAGGCCGGGACTCACAACAAGGAAGTCACTGAATCTCCAGCCAGCAGCAGCTGGACTCTTGGCCCAGCCCCGCCCGGAAAAACGGGGCGGGGCGGTGGGCGGGGAGGAGGCGCGAGGGGCCTCAGGAGCCCGTCTGCGCATGTGTACACCTTAGATTTTCTTTGGGCCTCGGAAGAAAGAGCCTCTAGGCAAGCCACGCCCACCGCCGCGTAGGCGAGCGAGTGGAGGAGTGGCTACTGGGAAGGGGGTAGACCAGGGCTGCGTCACCTGATCCCACCGCTGAAGCCCCTTGTCGCCATTTTAGGTACTGGAACCTCAACAACCGCTAACCATTCCGCTAGGGCCCCGAAAAATAATGTATCCGCGGTGCCTAGTAGTTTTCCGATGAAGAGGCCTTCTGGCTGATGGTCAGCCCTACCGAAGTTTAACACCTTGCCTGCTCATCCCCAAGGAGTTTTCGGCAGCCCTAGACTATTATGGCCTTCTTTGTCCGATTGCATGAAGGTAACAAAGTCCGTCTTCCGCCAGTCCTCCCAGAGACGCCAGTCTGGGGCTCCAAGCAGCGTTCTGATTGGCTCTTACAGTTCATTTCTACCTAATTCGTATTCTTGGGGTGACTGATTTCCCCCACCGCGAAGGAAGAAAGGGGGGGTTCTAGGAACTGTACTTAGAGAGTAAAAACAAAAATCCAGAAAGCTAAATAGATGTTAGGTACCACCATTCATCTACAAGCCCTTAAAAAAACAATCCTGGCAGTGATGAGGACAACAAAGTTATACAATGTGTTCACGCCAATTTGATCATTTCATCGATGCATGCATAGTGTCTTCTGTCTGTGAATCTTATGTGTTTTCTCAGAAAGACGCTTCGGCTAAAAAGTGTTACGAGATGTGTGTGTGCATGTGCGTGCTCACACACATGGGGTACGGGCAGGCAGGACAGCACACGCCTGTAATCCCAGCGACTGGGGAGGCTGAGGCAGGAGAATCTCAAATTCAAAGCCAGCCTCAGCAACTTAGCCAAGCCCTAAGCAACTAGGTGAGACCCTGTCTCAAGATTTAAAAAAAAAAAATTTTTTTTTTTAAATGGCCTGAGGATGTGGCTCAGTGGTTAAGCGCCTCAATCCGGGGTGCAAAAAAGGAAAAAGAAGACACCGGAGTCACTGTAAGAAACAGAGGCTGATAAAAAGAAGTCTTCAGGTAGGAACTTCCAGGACAAAGTATTTTATGAGTGCCCACTGTATATCTCTCTTGGTAAAGATATGCATAGAAACAGGGATGACCAAGCCATGTCCTGCAACTCTGTACATCATTTTGAAAATGATACATGAATATCAGTTCCTATAGATAGTGACTATCAGCCGTTATCTTTTCTAGGTGCTTCTAGTGTACTTTCAACATGTGTCATGGTTCCAATTGAAATGTAAATCATTTATTCCTCTACCTTCCAAACTTCTCTAGGTTAATGATCCTTACACATAAGTTTGCCTTAGAATCACAGAATCTGTGACATCTTGGATTCTCAAATCCTACCCTAGAGATTCTGGTTCAGTCTTTTAAGAAGTTCCATAAGGTAAATACCATACATCCTGAGACTGCATTTTAAAAATCATTCTACTACTATATCCCAGCTCCTGTAGAGCACAAAATTTGTCAGAACCTATCTTTCATTCCTAGTAGGAACCCTAAACCTAACATGGAATAATGGCTATATTAATATATCATTAAAAAATTTCAGGGTCTGGGAGTGTAGCTCAGAGCATGTGCTTAGTAGGCACCAGGCCCTGGGTTTAATCCCCAGCAATAATATATATATTTTTTTTTCCAGGCAGTATTAGTAAAAAATTTAAGTAGTCAAGTACAATATGATATTTTATGTAATTCTCTGAGAGTATCAAATGCTAATTGTAAAAGAAAAAATTAGGACATTTAGGTGCCCATGCCTTACCTCTCAAAACAAGACAAAAACTTTAGAACCAAAGTAAAACATTCAAAATAATAACAAAAAAGATACCTCAAAATAAACCTGTTACTTAGCATGGTATTTGAAATTCCTACCCTGTCTTAGAAATGTGATGAATTATAGAAAAAGTACTAAAAATTACAATTATTTTTGGCAGAGTTAAAAGTGAATAAAGAGTGACTTTATAATGTAGGTTCTTCTGGCTTCAAAGAGTTAAGACTGTTATTCTTAAACCACAAAATTATATTTGCCAAAGAAGGAAGGAACTATTTCATGAACACTTTTTATTAGTAAGAATCTTCTCCTCTTACAGTTATCATATAATTCTTTGTCTTGTCACATTTTTATTACACCAAGCCTCCAAATGTCCCTATCCTTTGTTGCCTTTTTATAGAACTGACCACTTTTTTATTATTGTCTCATTTATTTATTTATACTCCACTCATCCCCCAAAAGAATTGAGGTGATTTACTCATGTATCAAATAGACAGCTTTTTAGAGTGGATCAAATAGACAGTGTCTACAATGCTCAATATGACAAGTCATTCTTGTTAGTGAAAGACAGGAAACTATTAAGATTGCCTTAAAATATATAGCATCCTGTAGTCTAAATAAAAAAGGCAATAACAGAAAATGGACTTTTTGTATAAAACACACTTCCCCTATTTAGGAAGCCATTCTAAGACACAGGTCCATGATGGATTCATTTGGATTCATTTGCTATCTATACTCTATCATTTTTACTGTTTATTGTTAAAGTTACTGAAACTGATTGTAAGATGGAAAGATAAAGAGAGGCCTAAAATAAATACATATTTCTTTTGTTTCCAAATGTTTCCTTAGTGAAAACTAAGTAGGAAATTAAATAATACTTTACATTCTTTAAACTAGTCATATGGGGTTAATAATAATGATGATGATAATAAATGAAACTGTAAATCTCAACCAAAGATATAGTGGCCTCCCTAGCATTCCTCCAAAAAAAAAAAAAAGAGAGACTAGTCTCTTGCAAAATCTTACAATTTCTTTTCTCAAAAGTAGATCCTCTAGTTCAAAGAAGATACATATATATCCTTATTTTTAAAGTTAAACCCTGTCCATAAGCCCTTCAAAATTAGAGTACTGAATAAGTATTTGCCCGAAAACCAAGGTTTAAAAAAATCTAGAGGAACATTGTAGAAAAGCAGACAGTGTGCAGTTTACATTTCCCTGCCTCTCTTATCTTCATTTTTGTTTAGCTTTCATTGGCATATGGAAGAAAGTATTCAGGCATTATATTAATTATGATTTGCTGCATAACAAAATTGAGCTGCTTAAAACAAATGCTTAATAGCTCGCATGGTTTCTGATGGTCAAGAATCCAGGAGCAGCTTAGCTGCATAGTTCTGGCTTGGAGTCTTTTATGAGGCTGCTGTCAAGATGCAGGTTCTGTTGCAGTCATTGAAAACCATAACTAGAGGCTCTGATTTAAAGGTACTTTACCCACAGGACTGTTGGCTGGAGTCCTCCTCTGTTTCTCACAGCATAGATTTCTCTACAGGGTTGCTTAAGGCCTCATTATATGGCAACCAGCCACATCAAGTAAGCAAGTGATTCATAATATAGGACAACTAAGTCAGACTTGGTACTATTGTAAGAGTGGGTTAAATGAAAGAAGCAATTGAAATTGCACTTATTTTGCAGCCTAATCCATTAGCAATTTTTAAAACCTATTGTCTTTCAAGTCCTCTAACAATGACTCTAAAAGAGTTTCTAGAAATGAAGTTTTTATTTTCCAAATTCTTATCCTTTTCATTTGATTCTTCTAGAGCTAATAGTTGTAGGTACATCATTGTGTGGCATTCAACAAGAAAACTATTATTCTCACTGGAATTCATATGAAATCACTTGTCCTTTAAAAAAAAAAAAGTGACATTGGGGCTTGAGTGGTGGCTTGGCGGTTATGGTGCTTGCCACATGGATTCAAACCCCAGCACCCACGTACACAACTAAGTGTCAGAGCAACGAAAGCAATGTAAAAACTCAATAAAAACGGATTCTATCTCTCTCTCTCGCTCTCTCTCTCTCCTCTCTTTTAAAAAAAATGTGACATTAAACCCAACCAGAACCAAAAAATCATGCAGCTCATGATTTCAGTTTTTAGGTTGTATTTATTTATTGGTACTTGGGGATGAAACCTAGGGCCTCATGCATTCTATTCAAATATTCTGTCACTGAGCTACACCTCCAGCCTAGGTCATCATTATTATTAATCATATTAGTGCATAACTTATTATGTTAGCAAAATAAGATACACATTCATTTTCTCTTGCTCTCCATTTCATTTGCATACATATAAATATACACTCAGGCCTTTTGCTGTCCTAGTCAAGCACTCTAATATAAGAAGAATAAGCAATTTCATATGGACTGGCTTTGAGTTATTAACAAAATGTTGTATGTCTTTAGTATTCTGCAAATTAGGAATAAGGTGAGAGAGGTACCTGTGTCTTTCCAGACTGCTCAGAGGGTTGATTCCTGTCCAGGTAGCAGCCCTTTTCTCACTCAAGCTGAATTTCACTTCCTAGACTCCTAATGTTGAGAAGCCCCAGCGTTGATAAAACCTCAACCATGCTAAGCACTCTACCATGAGCCACATTCCTGCCTGCCCTGTTCATAGGTCAGCTTTGATGATCTATCTCATTCTGACCTTTTAGCCTAGGCCTTGTAACTGAATTTCTCCTGCCTGGGCTCTGAGACCAAGTCCTTGCCTTGCTGACATTTAATAAAGGGATGTGTGTATGTCCAGATTACCTCTAGCTCCCTTGGACCATAGCTCTCCCTCACTCTTAAAGTTTTGATGTAAGAGTGGTCTTAAATTCTAGGTTGTTCTCCATAAATGTGAGGAACCCAGATCCCTGTGTTGCCTTTTGTTATTTGTCAGGCTTAACCCCAAGGTGTATTTCAGCTAAGAAAATGCTTATTCTTCATTACCATTTAAGATTTAATGCAGAGGGGTTGGGGATTTAGCTCAGTGGCAGAGTGCTTGCCTAGCATGCACAAGGCCCCAAGTTCAGTCCTCAGCCCTGAAAAAAAAAAAAAAAGATGTAATGCAGAGCCCCTCCTCTCCCTGTGAACTATTCTACATTTTCCTTATGGTTTAGTGAGGTTACCTTGCACTGTGAGCATGAACATAAAAATATAAGAACTTTTGATTCTTCCCCTTTAATTCTTCTCATTGCAATCTCTATTTTCTGTTTCAGAAATATAATCGAGTAACCTTAAAAATTCCAATTTTTTTTCTTGGCTTATAACAGAGTTAGAGAAAGTCATCCTTCAGCTTATCTAGGGATAAACTTCCTCAGTCCACCCCACTACCAAGGATGAGCCTGACCTGCATTCTCTGAACTTCTATCAGAGACTCAGGAGAGTGGATAAGTAACTATCTCCCTTGTACCTTGGTTTAGATTCCTTTGAGAAGTGATGAATTCTATTACAGGCATTAAACATACTGCACCTTAGAGGAAAGATAATTGAGACAGTATTTTGGAATTTAAACATTCTGAGAGAAAGCAGGCTGCATGGGCCTTCCAAAGAGAGATGTCAGGACTAACAGTATGAAATGAGCAAGGTGTTCCTGGATGTATTTTATGCAGTGTATCCTGCTCTCTCTTTGGGAACAACTCTGATCCCTACAACATTCTTACCAACATTAATGAAAAGATAATCTTCCACAAGAATAAAACTGAAAAACATAGCTGCCTAGTTAAGTGTTGGAGGACTCACATCTGAGATTTCAATCATACTTGGCTTAATATTTTTTTTTCCCGTACTGTGGACAGAACCCTGGATGGTCAACTACTGAGTCACATCCCCAGCCTCCCCCCACCGATTTTTTGTTTTGTTTGTTTGTTTTGTTTTGTGACAAGATTTTGCTAAGTTTACAGGCCTGCCTCAAACTTGCAATTCTCTCCTGCCTCAGTCTCTTGAGTTTTGGGGATTAAAGGCCTGGGCTACCACACCCAGCTTAATATGAATTATTTACTGAATTTTCTCTGCTGTTACCCACATGAATTATTTTTGTTACAGGAAATTTATCTTCATTTTGTTATTAGAGCAATTAAAAAGCATGAATTTAGATGAAACAATGTTTTCTAACACACTTCTGGAGATCACTTTATAGCTAGGTTGGCAGAGGTTCTAGAACATTCACTAATTAAAAACAGGTCTGGGTTTCTTTCCCTCTATAAAGACAAAATACTAAATTGTGACCAGAATCCTTCCTATTATAGCACAGCTTTTCTCACCAGGCAATTTTGAAATACCAAGCTGTCTTCAGCAGCAATAATTTAGTGGATTTGTGCTTAATATATTCATGAAGGGCTTTGATGGATTTGATAACCATAAGCATCTGTTAACATTAAATTGCCATTTAATTTTTTTCAGTGACTTTCAAAGTTGTCAATATTAAACAGTAGTGTTTTACAAATGACTACTCTAAGACCAATAAGAGTGAAATCAAATAAAATTTAAAAGTCTCAACCAAATTCTGCCTTTTTAAAATAGTATTCCACTACTAAGAAAACAGACACACACACACACACACACACACACACAAACACACACGTTCTTACAGAACTTTAAGCACTACTTTGTGTATTTGACTGTACTTTGCTTATATTACTGTACTCAGAAATTCTCCTACCCCACCTCACTTAATTTTTCAACTTTTTTCTGTATCTTATCCATCATATTTATATCCAATCCCATTTCATAATACAAAACAAATTTTTACCATAATTCCTAACAGCATAATTTTAAGATACTTTCACTAAAATAAACTGGATTTCATTTTTCCCTGTTGTGTTTTCCTTTTTGGATGGCTATTTTAATGTGGTTTTATGGTCTAATTTGTGGTAAGCAAAGAAAGTCAGTACTGTTGACTTTACCTACCCAATCTTCACAACTTGTAGACTGCTGCAGACATGTCTATGGCACCATGAAGGACATCAAGAACTATGCAATTCACCATCTGATGTGCTTTGCCACCCTTCCGTCCATTTGTTCAACGTTCTAAAGGCACATTGTGCTGGGAACCTAGCTTCCTTCTTTGAGAACTGTGCCTTGACCTTAAGACCATGTTATTACTCTAAACTTGGTACTATCCTCAGAAGCCACATATAAGATAAAAAGGAGTGACAATCCTGATCCCTCTCCAGCCATCTTGCTGTGTATTTCAGTGAGCATTGATTTTACTTTTTAAAATAGCAATCTTAATTTTTTTAAGAGAGGTAAAAAAATTAGTGTTAGATGTAGTGGTGCACACCTGTAATCCCAGGAGGCTGAGACAGGAGGACTGTGAGTTGGTAGTCAGTCTGGACAATTTAGTAAGGCTCCATCTCAAAGAAAAAAAATAGTTTTATATACAGTGTTGTCAAACATGTAATTTTTAAACATTAACTTGCTGAAACACAAAAAAGGACTTCCTGAATCATTCCCAAATTGCATGCTTTCTCTTTTTGGATGTGACCACTACAACCTAGAATATATTCCTCATTTTTACATACTCAAATAAAATAAAGTTACGTATTTGCTGGGGGAAAGTAATTCTAGATTTATGAAACATTTTCAGGGAAATGTTTATTTTTTCAAAAGTAAAAACCATGCTGCTCACATGGAAACTCACCTGAAGAAAATACTCTTGCTTGTACTTTTCTGTATAGAAAATACCATTACACATCCGGTAATACCTGTTTTATCATGCTGTTAGCTAAATGTATTAAGAACTCATTTGACCCATACACGAGTGTGGCAAGGTTAAATATTTCCAAAAGTCATTCAAGTAACATCTTTTTAAATTTTTACTAAATGGACACCTCTCAAAAGAAGAAATACAAATGGATAACATATATATGAAAAAATATATTAAACAGCATTAGCAATTAGGGAAATGCAAACCAAAACTACAGAGAGATTTCATCTCACTCCAGTCAGAATGGCAGTCATCAAGAATGCAAACAATAATACTAGAGAAGATGTGGAGAAAAAGGAACGGTTATACACCATTGGATTATAAATTAATACAACCACTGTCAAAATCAGTATGGAGGCTCCTCAAAAGAGTAGGACTGGAAACATTATATGACCCAGCTATATCCACTCCTTGGTATTTATCCTAAAGAATTAAAATCATTATACTATAATGATACTTGCATACCCATATTCACAGCAGCACACTTCACAATAGCCAGAACATGGAACCAGTCTCAGTGCCCATTGATGGATGAATGGATAAAGAAAATATGGGATATATACATAATGGAGTTTTATTCCACCATAAAGAAGAATGAAATTATGTCATTTGCAGGAAAATAGGTGGAACTTGAGAGTATTATGTTAAGTGAAATTAGCCAAACTCAGAGTCAAGGGTCATATGATTTCTCCTATGTGAAAGGAAAAAGGAAAAGAAAAGAGGAGAAGCCTCAGGAAAATTGAAGAGAGATCAGTAAAATGAAGAAGAGGGACCTGGGGAGGGAGGAGGAGAGGAAAAAGGGAAATACTGGGGAATGATATTGACTGAACTGTATTGTTATGTTGTGTGCATGTGTGAATGTGTAACAACAAATCCCACCATCATATACAATTATAATGCACCAATTAAAAAAATGAGAAGTTACACTTGTCTCAACAAAAGAGAATACTTTTAAACATGAGCATATATTTCAAAATAATATTTGTAAAAAATTTGTGCATCACAGTGATTACAAAAGATAAACACTTAGAATCAGTGTTAGACAAAGTTGATAAAATAAATTCAGCATGTAATCTGCAAAAAGGCATTCTTAGCTAATATTTGAAATAATTTCCTCTGGCTAATAACAAAGTAAAGCGTCCTCTGTCTGCTTTTTTGGATACTTTTAGGATTCACTTTTTTGTAGTGGCAGTGTTTTGGTTTTCCCTACTGAAAATATGTTTAAACCATTTTTTACAATTTAAAATTTCAATCACCGAAATATTTAGTCATTTCAGTCTTTCCATCAAAAAAACAAGACATGTAGGGCTACTAGTGTAGCTCCGTGGTAGGGTACTTGCCTATCTTGTGCAGGGCCCTGGGTTCAATCCCCAGAACCCATCAAATAAAATGCTCATGTAAAAACAAAAAGTTTGACTCATGAATTTCTAGTAAAAATCTTCAGACTTTATAATGTTCACATTCTTGATTTATATTGTGGTAATATTAGTGATACTAAAAGTTTAGGACCAGGTGCCGGTCTACAAACTTACCAGTACATGAAACGATGGAGTATAAAAGCAAGAGTATTTAGAAATGCTTATAGCAATTGACACTGCTTCACTAGCCTATATTGTATTTTATAAATGTATCAGTCAGGATAGATTAGAAATTTAACAAAAATAAATATTCTTCCTCAAAGACAGATTGAGAAGCACTAGTATAAATGACTGAAATTGATATATGCTACCCAACTTTTCTAGTTTAAAATTTTTCTGGCTAACTTTTTTTCAATCAGATCTATAATGTATGTTAGGGATACACAACCAAATTGAACAGAACAGAAAGATTTCATCAACCTGGTGTCAACTTTTTACGCTATGACCAGCAATCTAATTTCTAGATCATAAAACAAAGTCTGCCTCTTCTTCGATGTATCCCTAACACTGAGCACACTCACACACTATGTATTCAACACAAATTTCTTCGATAAATAGCATACCCATGTAGACTGGTCATGATGAATTAACTCAATCAAATCTTTGACATCCAAATCAACCAGAGAACAACCCTGAGCTCCATCTCTTCCCTGTCCCTTTCCTTCATTCTTCTGTAATATCCGTGCACGCCACATAAATGGAACAAATCCAGTTTCTACCCAGAGCTTTGTGCTTACCTACCACATGGTAGTTGTTAAATAATTGTTGAATGTATGATGAATAAATGCGATCTAGCAACACAATAACAATAAGTGGAAGATAAGATTATGAAAGAGGGAAATCTCTAAAGTTCTTCCGATTGCCAAAATAGTTTCATTTTTTTCCTTATTTATGCTTAGAGTAAAATCTAGATGGAATTTAGAAGCAATGAAAACAACAAATATAATTTTAAAAGCTGAATTGTACAGTTTGATCGATGGGAATTGCTTGATGGGAGACTTTTAAAATTGTGTTGTGGTTTTAGCATAAAACAGCAACTCAAGCTTCAGTCTTTGAAAAGGCTTAGCCTTTTTCAGAGTGCTTATATTCATTTCCACCAAGCAGTTTGAAATTTTCATTGCAAGTTATTTTCAATTGTTTATTTTTAGTAACAAGAGCCTTTGAATGCAATACCTGTGTTGTGCTAATTCTCTGAAGAAAAAAAAATGCTGCTTAAGTGTGCCTAATGTGTCAGGTAAATGAAGGTTCTTCAGTTTAATTGCAGTGACCCTACTACCTCATCACACACTCATAGAACCATCCTTTATTATTCCTACTATTTATGAAGGTTCATCTGTAAGAACTTAATACAGGAATTTTTCAATACTACATTTTCCAATGTTTGGGGGATTTGCTGCCCTTATGTGATTCCTTTAAGTAGCAACAAATCAGAAAGTCTTCACAAAATTCAGATAAAGCAGCCATTCTTACTGCCTTGGTTAAATTGTTATTTGGAAACATGTAAATGAAAGTCTGCTCCTAAAATGCTTCTTCTGATCAGCTTGAGTCAGAAGTATATCTTTTTTTTCTCTCTCATTACTGTAACATCTTTTCCAAGTGGAGTAAATATATTCCATCTCTTCTTTTTACTGGTGCACATAATCATAAAACATGCAATGAATGTGAAGCATTTACTGTTTCTCTACAAATATTCACTCCTATTTTATTAAAATGGTATTGTTAACTTCCATGGCAATAGGGTTTATGTAAGTAACTGCTGACTTTTAAAATAAGTAATCTTGATCAACTCTTGATGTAAAAAAGTTATTTCAATACAGTCTGTTAGTAGTGACTTTCATTTTTTCAGCAGAACAACTCAATTAGCACTGTACTTTTTTAAATGTTTTTTGGTGTGGGTTTCAAACTCAGAACCTTGAATGTGTTAGGCAAACACTCTATCACTGAACTACACCCCCAGCCCTTTAGCAAGCTTTATTTAAGAAATTCGTAAACTACAAGTCTAGGGGGCAAAAATCTGATATTATATGGGTGGTGCACACATAAGGAATTCTTTTATTTAGAAAAACACTGTGAAACTAGTGTTGTATATTATGGAGCTACTTTGAGGTATTCTACAGAAATAAGGAAATTGGGGAAATAAGATTCGCCTCTGAGAACTAAACCTAGAAATCAATGTATAGAAGGGCAAGAGCAGGTACACAGAGCAGTCCAGGAATGGCCCTACACAGAGACCCTGGTTTTTTCCTCTGGTTCCCTCATAATGTGAACTTTTAACTTCATTGTGCAAGGGGGTAGCCTCTGTGTTCCAGGCAGAAAGGTGGAGGGTTTCAAGCTGCTCCAGGGCAGCTCCACTTGCATCTCATAGGCCCGAACTCAAGTTCTGCCAACACTACACTAAAGGGGTCTGGGAAGTGGTAACTTGGGGTGGTCCCACACCCCAAATTCTATTGGTGTGGAAGAGGAACAGATACAGGGAAGAGGTTAACAGGCTGCCACAGATGTTAAGTATGCTGTTCTTGCTGAGTAACGCAGAACATAAACAGCTGTGTCAACACTAAGCTCTGAAATCCAAGAGAATTTGTATAAAAAAAAAAACTTTTAGGGAATGTGTGTACAACCTCTTTGCCACACGCTACCAGCACCTTTCTTCATCTCTCCTGGTTGAGTGCTTTGTACCTAACAAAGTCAATTCCTTTGTTTTTGTGTTTGAATTGATAAAATCTCTTCACAAATTTAATTGCAGCATTTTCTGAACCTGGAAAATTAGCAGTCTGTTTCAAGCGCCAGATAATGGGAAAATTAGTTTACATCTATTTTTTCATGTTTGTCAAGAGGCTGAGAAATGAACTTGCAGTATTTAAAAAAATAATAATAATAATCTTTTTTAGGAGAGGAAAAGTTACCTTTTCATTACCCACCATAAGGCTGATGGCTGAGACTCCTATAACAAAAGACAGATTAATAGGATAAAAGCATATAAATTTTATTTAATTTTAAGTTTTGTGTTACAAGAGAGGCTTTCAGAAATGAACACCCGAATAAATAAAGAAATCTGAGTATTATTATGGATGGTCATGCAGAAGCAAGACCTGAGGACAAGAGGCGTGATCTCATAGTCCTACGCAGGGGAGCGAAGCAAGGCCTGTTTGTTCAAATTCTTCTCTGTGCCTTGCATCTTCACACCTTTTCTCTCAGTATAGGACAGATCCCTCTGGAATGAAAGTCTTGTGACCTTTATTTAGTGGAAGGTCAGAGAGTTTTTTCTGTTTTTAAGAGAGAAAGGGACAGAGAGAGAAAGAGAAGGAGAAGAGAGAATCAATTCAGTTTTTCATGTGGCTTTTTTTGCTCTGACACTTCATCATGTATGTGGTGTTGGGGTTCGAACCTACATTCTCATGCATGCTGTAATTGCTGAGCCACCACTCCAGCCCCAGAGAATTCTTTTATGACCTGATTCAGGAGAAAAAGGTGAAAAACATTTAGAGAGACTTTACTCTTTTCAAAATGCCTAGCTTCCATATTTTGAGGTGTGTTCCTGAGCCCTGTCATTGTTACTGCATTATCTTAGAAGGCCTAAAACAGAGTTTTACATGATCAACTGAATTACCAAAGAAAATGTGTTAACATAAATTGAACTTAGAGTGATTGAACCTTCTCACATTCTTAATAGGATCAGTTTGCATTTGAATTGATTGTGCCAAATAATTGGATGAAATTGTGTTTATTAAAAAAAAACACCTTATTTTAGCTGGGTGCAGTTGCACATGCCTGTAATCCCAATGACAGGAGGATTGCAAGTTCGAGACAAGCCTCAGCCACTTTGCAAGGTCCTAAGCAACATAATGAGACCCTATCTCAACATGGGTGCAGTTGCACATGCCTGTAATCCCAATGACAGGAGGATTGCAAGTTCGAGACAAGCCTCAGCCACTTTGCAAGGTCCTAAGCAACATAATGAGACCCTATCTCAACATAAGGACCCCTGGATTCAATCCCTAGTACCAAACAAACTTTTCTATTGTTTGCTTGGTTGGTTGGGTTTTTTAATGAAGGATGATTTAGGCTTTCAGTAAACTCAAAGTTAAAGCATAATCATCCAGTGCAAGGGTATTTTCAGGGGACAAAACTGAAGGAGAGGTTTAAAATATTTTATTAGTGCCCTATTTCTAAGGCTGGTTCCTTCTTAGGTGTTTCGTTTTTCCTCATCCCTCAAGATTTTCCAGCACCTTCTGTAACAGTAGAAGCTTTGGGAAGGTTACTCCTCACCACCTTAATGAAGATTTGGAAGCGGGTTGGCTCTAGCTCTTCTTCTTTCTCTCCCAGCCCCGTTAGAGTTCAACTTGATGAAAAAAGTCTGAGATGGAAAAACACAGCCATTCGAGTTTTCTTAAAGTGCTTCTAAACTGGCCAGAGAATTTTTGTTTGAGCTATTATGTCCTAATGCAGAATATGGAATATGTGTGTGTTGAAATCATTAGTTAGCAATGGACCACTGAGCTATTAACTTGTTATCATTCTAAAATAAAAATTAAACCTGAACTTCCTTAAGTGGTCTACAACTGCTGTGTAAAATAGACATCAATGACTGTCTTCCCTTAAGAGCATTTTACTTTCAATAAGGTGCAGTTTTCACTCATTTAAGGAAATCAGTAAGACAACCTTATAGACATATGGAAGAGAATAGAGGTCACTAACAACAGGGAAGAACCAAGCAGGTGAGGACAGAAAGGAATTAAGACTTTTTTAGGGAAGAGGAGGGGTTCCACAGGCCACAGTAGAAGAAGGGTGACTTGGCACAATTAAAGCCCAATGTATGCATGTATGGAAAAACCACAGTGAATCCCATCAATTTGGATAATTAATATATGCTAAAAATTATAACAACATGGACTGGAGTGGTCACTCAGTGGTAGAGTGTTTGCCTGGCACGTGGGAGGACCCAGATTCGAACCCCAGCACCACATACACAACCAAGTGTTGGAGCAATGAAAATCAGATGAAAACTAAATAAAATTGATTCTCTCTTTCTCTCTCTCTTTCTTTCTTTAAAAAAAATAATTATAACAATAAAAGGTGGCATATTCTTTATTTTTAATTATTTAATTTAAACTGCTAATATAAAACATTCTAATATTTAAAATCTGATATAAAGTGAAAAGTTAAAGTACGTTTTTCCTTCCCCAACATTATTACTCTGAATTTTAATAGGAATTTCCAAATTCCTTGTAAGGTATTAATTTACATTCCGGTGTTCTTAAATATAGTTAGAAACAAATAATAGCTTGATTTTTTTTGCTCAGGGTTTCTCTATTTATTGGTTATTAATCTAATTTAGCTTCACAGACTTCCTATGAGTTCAAGATATTAATCCCCCAATTTCATAAACCTAAAAACAACAAATTAAGAGAGTTTAAGATGCTCAACAGGAGCTCCATTGTGTGCTAGGAACTGAATTTGAACTTCCTACCTTGTAGTAGTATCATCTAACCATTGACTTACTTTCAGTTCCAACTCTTAACATACAGGCTGCTGAAGTGGGTGCTCAGGCTAATTAGGTTTTTTAAATGAAGCCTGCAGAAAATTATTCGATTGGAATATTGAGAAATTGATGAACTCAAATATCATTTACTATTCTGGTCTCCTAATTTGTTCTCTGACTTAGAGTAAAAGTCATATTTATGACCATTTTAATACCCTGTCTTACTTGGGACTCACTAACCAGCAGTTATGGAGATTATATTTTTAAAAATCCAGTAATAAAAGGCGTAGCACATTGGAAACAACACAACTCCTGTATTTTAGAGATTCCGGAAAATGTTTTATCTTTAGCTTCACATCTCATCACAAAATCTGTGAGCTGCATGGGTGGCCGTTGTGTCTAGTTGTGCATTATTACTTAAGAGACAAAAATATGCCTCTGGTATAGAAAGTTCCAACTAGAGGGCTCATTCCTGACCTCCACTGTGACAGTCACTCCATGGAGTGTACAGATAGTACATGAAACTGATGGGAGGATTAAAGTTACATAAATATCTGGTGGCCCAAACTGTCTGTCCTAATGTCCCTTAGGTTATCAAATCACATCCATTGTTCTCACTTACATTTTTAAACAAGGCTCCCACTCCTGCTATTACCTCCTATGTTCACATTTAGCCTTTCCAAGCCTGATTTAGGGTGGGGATTTTAGTACTGGGACACTTTGAGTAAGAAAAATAGATGTCCTGTTCTTTGTTGAATTAAATAATAACCCTGTTTTTGTAAAAGCCATAGAACCAGGTTGTTAAATTCCCGTTGAGCTTAGTTCTCTTGATCTAAACATACAGGACCAGAACAGTGTTTATTCAACTGATATTCAGTTTTCTGCAAGGTTGTCAATGGTTGAAAGTGAGAATGCTAGGTAAATATTTGGAGATTAAAAACAAATCTGGTTATTTGGAGACTATCCAGATTACAAATTCACTTTGCAACTGACAGGGGAGATCAGGCAAGCATAACCTCTCTGTTTTATGAATATATAAAAGGCAAGAAAGACTGAATAGAGAGGCTAACGTTTTGAGACAGGGGAAAAGTTAGGCAGTCAGAGTAGTTAGAATATTCGAATCAATCAAGGGAAAACCAATCCTTTTTCTTTTAAGAAGATCAAGTTGATATCCTCCAGTGCTAGTAAGGGTCTGGCAAGGTGGGTCCAGATGCTGACACTCCCTTCTGCTAAGGAAGGAGCCACATTCTTTCTATTGATGCCTAAGACGCAAACCAAAGACTAGACCCAACCAGAATTTCGGGAGAGCCGGTGTCCTAGGTTTGGGGGAAGGGAGAGCACGACCAACTGAAGGAAGAACATCCTTTGAAAACGGCAAACCTAACTCCCTCTTCAGCTGAGTCCCCTTCTCCTACCCTGGGGGAAGTCTGCTCTTTTTCCTATGCTTTGCTTTCTCTTATTTTCCTAAAATAAAGTCTGTCTACTACGCTTGCCTAGGCATCCCTCAGTTTCATTCTTTGCCTCTGGGGGACACAAACCTAACTTCCACCAAACCAGCATCAGTTTCATACCACTTTTGTTTACCACATAAAATTTCACTTTTGTTCATGCTGGATATGGAAAATGACCAGAAATCACTCATGTGAGCCAGACTGCAAGCCCCCTACTCACTGTTTCAAATTCTGAGTTCCTTATCAGAAAAATCACACCCTACTGAAACTCCCATTTTAACCAGAAAACTCAAACCTTATTCCGCTTCCCCCTCATTCCCTCTCCATCTACCCCAGGCTGTAAGCAGCATGTAGGTCACAAACTCCACTGGGCCCCCTCCTCAGGTGTCTCCTGAATAAACCTGTGTTACTGTTGAGCCTCTCCTCTCTTTCTTTCCTTCATTTTGCCTCTTTCCTTACAGTTCATAGCTTTGTATTCTCTCATTTTGATGTCTCTCAGTTCTATTACTAATTTCTAATGATTTCTGATGATTTTTGTAGAACTGGATTGGGCTAGATTCAAAGTATCTTGCACAGATTTAGCTTTTTTGTTGCATCTTATTTTTGGTACTGGGGATTGAACCCAGGGGTGCTTTACCACTGAGCTACATCCCCAGCCCTTTTTTAACTTTAGCTTGAGAAAGGGTCTCACTAAGCCACCGAGACCAGTCTCAAACTTGCAATTCTCCTGGCTTGGCCTCCCAAGTTGGTGGAATTGCAGGCAGGAGCCACGGCACCTGGCTTTTCTTTGTTTGGTAGTGCATTTGAATAAGAAGAGGCTTTGCTAGGAAGTGGGAGTAGAGGCAAACAGATGCGAACCTGACCTTGTCCAGGTGCTCTGGGAAAAAAGAAAAAAAAAAAAATTAAACTGACAATAGCCTAACAAGAGAAGCCCCCATCTTTAGTTTCAGTTTTAACCCTGTCCTGTATGGTTTTGATATAAGACAGAGCAGGTCTGGAATTCCAGCTTTGTCAATATAAGGAGGAACTAAGTCAAGTTTCTTACCTTCTCTTTGTGAATATCATTTTCTTTATCTGAAAGATGATATTAATGTTTCGGGAAATTTTTCTGAAGTTTGTATGTCTGGTACATGACAGTAGTTGTGGAACTAGTCAGACTATTACAAACTTTAGCAAGCTACCAAGTTGACGTGAGACATTTTTATTTTTATCACCAGCTCCTCAAAAAAAAAAAAAAAAGAAAGAAAGAAAGAAAAAACTGGTCTGGAACCACATAAGCATACAGAAGTCGTCTAAAGTTCCTAAAGAGAAACTGAATGAATTCATTCATTCAACAAACATAAGCCTAGAGAAGGAAGCAAAGGTGTCAGACTATGAGGTAAGTCATGTATACCCCCTCACTATAGAGAGAGGCAGAATATGTGCCACAAGAGAAATTCAGTTAAAGTTCTATGGAGTTTTGAGAACGAAAGTGTTTCTTTGAGCTGAATTATCAGAACAAATTTTATGGAAAAGGTAAGTTTAAGCAGGGTGTTAATGGGTGCGAGGACAAAGTATGTATATGACATCGTGACTCATTCAATCTGACTGAAGCATAGAATGAAAGAAGAGGTAAAGGGAGCTAAAGCTGGATTCCCAGCACTAAAAATAAACAAAGTAAGAAAGGTAAAGAGAGAGAAGACAAAAAGGTGGATTTGGACTGACCAGGTTGTAGAAGCATTGGAAAGTAAGGCTAACGAATTTGAGATTTTAGCAATGGGATGATACGATTGATGTGACAATACTTTTACTAAGAGAAAATTTATCTGGAAGCTTCGTCAAAGAAAGACTGGAGGGAAGAAATGCCAAATCCAGTGAGGAGACCGCACGGCGACTCAGGGGAAAGACTGTGACATGGTGATCTAAGGTACGAGCAACAACGGCAAGGAAGGGAAAGGGAGGATTCAAGAGTCCGAGGAACTACAGTATGGGAGGATTAGCAAATGGGTTGTGATTAGTAACAAAGGGAGAGTAGCCTGGCGTAGGTGTTCCAGCTTCTTATTTTTGTGGTCACCATAAAATCGTGTGTTCTGATTCTGCCCTTTATTTTCATTAGAATAGACAATTTTTTAGCTTTGTGTCAACTTAAGTATTTAATAAATGTGGACTGTTTGACAGCCAATTTTATCACCTGCTGGTATTATTTCATTAGGAATTAAAAGTTAATCCTCTGTTTGACTTCTCTGTGGGTTCTTTCTAAACATACTGGACTAGAAGTTTAAGTTCCAATATCTAAACAAATGAAGCGGAATCCCTGAGAATTGGACTTGGACATCAGTATTTGCATTTTAATCTCCCCAAACATTTCAATGTGCAGCTTCAGTTGAGACCTACTGACCCTGGAAAAAAGATACACTTTAGCCTCTAAACAATCACACTTGCTCACATTGCTCACTCTCCATTTGCTGTCAAATTCCCTGAGCACACTCATGGTTGACCATTCCTGCGTCTTAACTGAGGGCCAGTTCCTCAGAATTCCTTGATATTCAGCATCCCTGATGGTCTTTCCCCACTCCACACTAGTCCATTTTGGAAAAGTGAAGAATTCTGGTTCCTACCAGAAGTCTTACTGCTGATATGAGCAAAAAAAATTGGCCTGAGATAAAGTAGACTACTCCACTGATCGCAAAGAGAAAAGGCAGAACGAGCATTAGTCCTTAGTGAAATGAACTGCGGTGTCAATCAATTAAGAAGTCTCATCTACCACAGAACTTCAGATTATGAGTCAAGAAATTTCCCTATTGCTCAGACCACTGCAAGTTGAGGATTTCCGTTACAGCCAAAAGCATATACTATACCATCATCCGCCATGCTCTTGAAATGAATGATTTCAGATCTTATCTATTGATAACAGGAGTTCGGAAATGACAAACTGCAAACCTGAAATATGACATCTTTTGTGGTATCCAGCCATGGTATTCTTGTCTTAGAAACACAGATACTTAGAATGTAAATGCTGCACAGCTACAACCACTGAATTTTGAAATTTGACATATTTTCAAGCTGTGTTTTGAACATTAGGCTCTGTTCCTTGTTGTTTTGCTTTGGTTGCAGTAGCACAAACTATGCATGAAGTTTTCCGGTGGTTATTTCAGTGAAATTTCAAAGAAGGAAATAATTTCAAGCTCTAGGTTCCAAATATGTCCTTGTAATGTAACCACACCGATAATATTTCCAGAAATTGCTGTCACTGTGAAATTTTATATGTTGAGAATATACCAAAAATTCTTCAAAAGACACCTCTTGATCCAGCTTCAGTGGTTCTATGCTTGTAGTCACAGCTACTTAGGAGGCTGAAGCAGAAGGATTGCTGGAGTCCAGGAGTTCGAGGCCAGCCTGGATAACATAGGGAGACACTCTCAAGCTACCCCGACTCAAAAAAAAAAAAAAAAAAAGGAAGAAAGAAAGAAAATAGAGATGCTTCTTAACATACTGTAGAGTATGCAAAAAGAGAGAAAGTGAGACTCTCTGTTTGCATTTGCTCATGTATGTGGCAGGAAGCTGGAGAGAGACTTTATTAACAATGGTGCTAAAGCTTCAATAGTGTGTCCTCCAAAGGCCTGTTTGGTAAAGGCTTGCAACCCTGGTTGGTGCTATTGGGAAATGCTGGTCTTTAGGAGAAGGGAAGACTGTAGGTCACTGGGGGTGTGCCCTTAAAGGGGACCCTGTTTTCTTTTTTTTTACTTCCTGGACAAGAGGTAAACAGTTTTGCTCCATCACACTCTCCTACTGTGATGCACTGCCTCACCCAAAGCATGGGGACAACCAACTATGGAGTGGAACCTCTAAAACTAAGACAAAATAAACCTTCTCTCTTTTTAAGTTGGTTCTTGCAGTTGTTTGTTATAGAAATAGAAAGCTGACTAACACAAAGGGTTGATTTGCTAAGGGAAATGGGGACTGGGAGATGAGGATGTTGGGAGAGACATGTCACTGAAAACTCTTTCATACTTTTTGGTCTTTGAAATACTATGATTGCATTACCTATATACTGTTTTAATTAAAATACCACTCTAATAAAAATAAATTTAATTTAAAAAATTCTAAGTGGGTATACTTGTAAATTCTAAGTAGTGCATACTTGTAATCCCAACAACTTGGGAGGCTGAGAGGCAGGAGTTCACAAATTCAAGGCCAACTTCAGCAACTTAATGAGACCCTGTCTCCAAATAAAAAGTAAAAAGGAATGAGGATATAACTCAGTGGTAGAGTACCCTGGGTTTAATCCCCAGTGCTACACACACACACTCACACATACACAAAAAAAGCTTAAAATACCTCTAAGTTAATTGACTATTTTACAATTGAGAATCCACTAACATAAGAAACGCTACCATCCTCTCACTGTCACATTAGACTTTTAGTTAAAATAAAATGCTAAATGAGAGCTGGCAGTATAGCTCAGTATTAGGGCACACGCTTAGAATGCATGAAGTCCTGGGCTCAGTCCCCAGCACTAAAAATATGTATAATTTAAAACCTTTTATGTAAAATGCTCATCTTAGCTATCCCGTTTTAACCCACCTCCAAAATATTAAGCAAGATCACAAATGACCTTAAAGCCCCATAGAGGAAGCTTCAAATGTCCAAGACACAGTAAAACAACGAGAGTAAAGGGAGAGGAGAATTGGCTAAAGGTGAGGAATACAAAAAGGTCAAGTTGGGGTCCCAGTCCAGAACATCTGAAGAAACTCACAAATCTTACATCTAACAACTGAATGTCTTACACATGGCACATGAATTTTGATTGGTTATCGTTCAGTAAAAGTTTGCATCATTGTCTTCCAACATGGCCCAACTACCAATTCAAACAAGATCTTGTTCTTGACTTTCTCATCTCTAGAGAGAGACAGAAGAATTCAACACAAATAACAATACTGACAACACTAGGTAGGATCTACTGACTATTTATTGTATATAACATGTCTCCTATCAAGTAAATATTTCAGGCTTAAGCTAAGCTAAGGTATTTATGGAACCAACCTGATTCACTGGAAAATCAAAAATTAAAAAATCCGGGGCTGGAGCGGTGGCTCAGCAGTTTTGGTACTTGCCTGGCAAACACGAAGACCCAGGTTCAAACCCCAGCACCACGTACACAACTGAGTGTTGGAGCAACAAAGGCCATGTGAAAAACTAAAGTTGTTTCTCTTTTCTCTATCTCTCTCACTGTCCCTCTCTCTTTAAAAAAAAAATTAAAAATCTAATTTTTAAAATTTATCTCTTGAAGAGATCTGTGGATCAGAGTATAGCAATACATTATAATGGTATAAAGACACTAAAAATATCCATGACAGCAATGCTAAAATATAGACAAATATGCCATATGTAAGGTTAAATCTAAAATAGCAGATCACATGGTATGTGAACTCTTTATTACTATGTAAAAACGTGCATGTGGATGATAATTATCTTCTCATTATCTTCTGAGATAATATGAAAATTTTAAGATAGTTATGTTAGAAGGGTGGGATTACAAATGATTTTTTTTCCTTTTCTTGAAATATTAATCTTTTTGCTACCCTTAGTATTATTTTAGTCTATATTGGTCAACATATGGCTGAGCCACATACACAAGATCTACATATTAGCAAATTAAACAAGACTTCAGTTTATTTCTCTCACATATTACAGCCTAGATACAGGCCATGCAGATACAGTGTGTTTTAGTCAGCTTTGCATAGCTATGTCCAAAAGACCTGACAAGAACAATGTGGAGGAGAGAAGTTTGTTTTGGCGCCCAGTTTCAGAGGTTCAGTCCATGGTTGGCTGACTCCATAGCTCTAGACACAAGGTGAGGCAGAATATCATGGTGGAAGGATGTAGCACAAGAAAAAAGCTCAGGAATGGCCCCTGGAAGCAGAGAGAGTTCACCAAAGACAAAATGTCAACCCCAAAGGTATGCTACCAGTGACTTACTTCCTCCAGCCACATTGTGTCTACCTACTGTTACCACCCAGTGAATCCCCATCAGCAGATCAATCCACTAACTAACTGACCCACGGATCGGGTTAAAACCATCATAATCTACTCATTTCACCTTTGAATGTTCTTGTATTGTCTCACACCTGAGCTTTTAGGGGACACCTCATATCCAACCTGTAACACAGTGGTTCCATTGTGGTGGAACTTTATTCTGCCTCCCTTCATCTAATGATCTCAAATGACTCTCCACCATGTTAGTATTCCAGACAGTAGGAAGAGAGAAAGGACAAGATGCAAATGCATCCTGTTGCTAAGAAACACAGCCAGACACACAGGAAGAAAAAAATTTAATTGATGAATGAATGAATGAATGGCCCAACTTCTGGTAGCTCTAGTTTTGAAAGTACCCAGCAATGAAATTCCATAATGAAAAATACTTGACAATTACCAATTACTAACGTCTCCTCATCAACCTTATAAATATCAGAGTAGTGGGAAGAGAAGTAAGATGCTTTGCAAGCTAGTGGGAAAATATCTGATTGGTATCTATACTTATTTAACCTTAGAGGAGTAATTCACGGTGCAGGCAAATGCCTCTTAATAGGCGTATGCCTCTCACTCAGCACTAACTCCTTCATCTAAACTCCTAGCCAGCTCATCTTCTTGTAACCTTCAGAGTTCAAGGTCATAGCTGATGATGTTAGCAGAAATCATCCTAACTGGGACTCTAATAATGAGTATCCAAAAGAGTTACACAGTGAATTGTTACCCACTTGCTTCCCGTCTGAGGCATGTACTATATCCACAGCATGAAGTGCTGTATCCTCCAGTGAATCTGTGTGAAGAAAATGAAAGTGCTGCCACTCAAAAGGGATATCTTCTTTTAAATTCAGTTTGCTGACTTTACAACCAAGTTTAGCATTATGTTACTATTCCATCACGGCTCTTGATACCTACCTTATTGATAAGCCAGCACAAATCCTTTAAATATTCACTGGAGGTCATTTAAGCAGGTACAAAAGTAAATTAACAAAATACAAAGATGTATTCTTCATACTACACAATTAGAAATCATCGCTCTAGATACTACAACGTCTGCTAAAGGGTGAGGGTGTTTAGAGAGGCTGAAGAGACTGGCATTTTTCAGACAGAGTTTTTTTTTTTCCTCTTGTTTATTTCTGTATGCAATGCTGGGGATTGAAACTGAGACCTCACACATGCCAGGCAAGTACTCTTACCACTGAGCCATCTCTCTCCAGCCCCAAGTGTCTGACATTTTAATATTCCTCATGTACCTTTATGCTGCAAGCACACAGCATAATTTGTTATATATTATATGACTTCCTGGCATAGCACATAGGAAGCCACTAGAAAGCTAAATTATTCATAAAATGAATAACACAAGGATTTAACTTTCATATAATCAGAGATTTAAGAAAATTTTTCTTGGGGCTGGAGCAGTGGCTCAGCAGTTACAGCACTTGCCTGGCATGCGTGAGGACCTGAGTTCAAACCCCAGCACCACATACACAACTAAGTATTGGAGCAACAAAATAAAGTTGTTTCTGTTTTTCTCACTCTCTCACTGTCCCTCTCTCTTTAAAAAAGAAAGAAAGAAAGAAAATTTTTATTTAAAGAAAATTTGTTAATAATTTGAGGGCTAAATCAGCAATTTCCAAAATAAAACCCAGTATTTTCCTTGTAAATCAGACCCTCTTCTTGGGTTCCAACAGCAACACAGTCATTTGATGGTATCTGCTGGTTTTCCCACATTCCTAGCATCCAGGGAGGAGCCCTCATGTGCCCTCCTCATCTCTTCTCGATTCAGTGACAACTAACAACTTCCTAACTCTTCTAACTGCATAAATTTTGAATTTCTGTGGCATCTGAGGCATATCCTAATTTGGGTTCATCTCACTATCTAGCATTATCTCTCACTACAAACCCCCAAACATATCTGAGCCCTAAACAAATAAAAAAAAGTTCATGCCTTTTGGTTGTTCATACTATTCCAAGTCTAAAATGCTGAAATACTGCCACCTTCCTTCTTCAATAAGATTCAAATCTTCTTCATCTTCTGATGCTCAGCTCAGTTGCCACTCCTGTATTCACTCTTCTACAATTCCATCAGGAAGAGCTCCTACCTTGGAACCCTTTCCACTACTTCCTCCAGTAATGATCAAGAATTACCGTTCAAATATATTATTGTTATTATTAACATATTACTGTGTGCCAGACACTTTGCTGAGAAAGCATCAATTCATTTCATCATCACCATCATTATTCCATCTTATGCAAGATTAAGTAACCCTGAATCTGGGAAGTAGAGAATTTAAATCCAGATCCCCAATTCCAGAGACCAGCCTCTTCTAGAGCATTTTGCCTGACACTATTGGTATTTGTAACTCTGTCCCTCCATCTAAACTACAAGCTCTTTAAGATACAGGAGTATGCCTTCATAGCTCCATAGCCACACACTGTCCAGTACTGTGTTTCATATAATAGATACTTAGATTCTTTAGTGAAAAAATAGAAGAGTCTGTGGCATTTTGATCAGTCTAATGGAGTTTCCTCACACTGCTCCTTTCTTTCCCATCAGCCCCTTCCCAGCTCATTGGTACAGATTAGAAATTGCATGAAGTCTACAAAGAAGAAGTTGCTGGGATCACAGTGCTGTGAAGCCCACGCTAGCTACAGTGTTCCAAGGAGGGAAGTTGTGGAAGTCCCAGATGATAAGCAGGTTCACACATGCATGACACTCAAGAGCCAACTAGAAATACAACAGCAGTTTGAGCTCATTTCCACATAACTGGTGACAGTTTTGTCTCATCTGCAAGCATCCCAGTCCTCCAAACATTACCACCATAATATTTATTGAGCAATAACAATTGCTAGATGCAATTCAGAATGTTGAATTAGGCATTATCTTTACCCAGGAGAGTTGTAATTTAAATTCTACAGGGGAAACATGAGGGGAAAGCAAGCAATGGCTTTCCCCACTCCAAACACTCCTACCTGTATTCAATAAACAGCACAATTTTCCTCCAATGAGTCAAAACTCCTCTGGACACCAAATTAGGGGCTCCCTGAAGAGGCATTAACTCATCTCAGACCGAAATGATGGTGTTCAGTGTGCTAAAGTAGTGACTTGCCATATAAACCCTAAATAAGTAAGTACAGCTTCTAAATGTGATTAATGTTCTAACTAACATACTTAATGACATGAGATCAAAGATGCAGCCAAGGCTGGTCCTAGAAAAAACTGTAAAAGACTGGAAATATCAGTCTCACCTCTCCTAATAGCATCACCTTCTGCCGTCTGGTATGAGTACCTTTATTCCACTGGGCTCCATCCTACCTCTGATTTAAGTTAATCTCTACTAAATATTTCACTGGCAATAGACCAATTAATGCATTACATTTCAAAGTTAATTTTTACTTCGATCAAAGTAATATATGTACATAATTTAAACAAAGACAACAAAAAGAAGTCACATAATCCACACCTCCCAACTCCTACTCCTGATTTCTTAGGTAATTGCTTTTAATTCCTTGAGCTGGAGGCTGGCGGTGGCTCAGTGATTACAGTGCTTGCCTAGCATGCACGAGGACACATGTTCATACCCCAACACCATGTACACAACAAAGAATCGGAGCAGCAAAAGTCACATGAAAAACTAAATAAAATTGATTCTTTCTCTCTCTCTCTTTAAAAGAAACAAATTCCTTAACTCCTTATTTTGGTGTTTACATTCATTTTTGTAATAATGAATTTATGCTGTTATTTCTTGAATTTTTATTTTTAAACATTATTTATTTAGTTGGAAGATGAGTTACTTCTTAACATATCCCTTCATACACTCCCAAAACACACACACATTTTCCCTTCTCCATCTTTCCAATGTAATTATAGCATATGTTTAAGTTAAAAATCCATAAATCAAAGGCTTTATAATTATGAATCTATAAATATTGTTTAAAACTCAGTTGTGGAGTATATTATAATCACATTTCTTGTATAACTTTATTTTTCAAGTGTTTATGCTTTCTCCTCCTCCTTCTCCTCCTCTTCCCTTCCTCCCTGTCTGTCTCTTTCCTCTACTTATTGGTCTCCCTTCTACTTTGTGGGTCCCTTTTACTAATTCTTTTTTCTCTTTTCCCTACTTCTTCATTACAATGGAACATATTGTCCTATATGGGTACAGGACATATCTGAAACCTTATGTATTAGACCTTACATATCTGAAAATACATTTACCTTCATGTTTAGATAGGTGTCAAATTTTGTTTTCACTCAGATTTTTTTATATCACTTCTCCATTTCTGCATAATTTTTAGTATTTCATAGTCTGAAAAACTGAGGTCCAGAATATTCAGGGACAGAACCAGACCTCAAACCCAGGGATACGCTTCTCCTATAATATCCAGTCCCCATAAACTAAAGTAGGGAGGAATGAAATTCCAGCAGTATTTGTTTGCAGTTTGATAAGGGATTCATTTGTAGACTAAAACTTGAGTCAGTATATAAATTATTATTATTGACTTGGGAAAACAGAAATCAGACTCAACCACAGTCTAGGTGTGTGGAATTTAAATATCTTGAAATTTGGTTTCAACAAGTTAAATATCTTTGCAATGCATCCAAAATACTTACATGTGTCTTATTAGTATTTAAATTTTTTATGATCAAGCATTCATTATTTTTTCAGAACACATCACAAAAAAATTTTATCCTCTAATTTGTGACCATGGGAGGTAGAAGTAATAGGAATCTTTCACAATTAACTAAAGCCTTCAAACTCTATTTCAATTCTTTAGACTCAAAACAGAATCTTTAAAAGTCTTAGAAATCCTTCACTGAACCTATAATACCAGAAAATGTCTTTTAAATATATTGCTTGTTATTCATGCCTACCCTCAGCATCACTGGCAACACCACTAAATGCATTTAAGACTGTGAACCTTGACCCTAGAAAATGGTTTATGTTCAGTATTATTACAAGTTAATCTTCATTTTCCCTGAAAGTGTCTAAATACCCAGATGAAACACAGCATCAAAAAGAAAACACATGTTTGCCATCATGCAACATGTAGTTCTGACCCAAAGAGGAAAGAGCCTGGCATCTGTGAGAGTTAGTCTATGGAACACTGTAATTCTTCAAAGTTCATTTATTAGGTTGTCAACTCCCACAGCCATCTGTTGCATAGGTCACCTAAGAAAATTATAGGAAGGCTCTGGGATGGACCAAAACAGCACTACAATAAATTTATGCTTCAGCTGTGGTAACGCGAAAGGAACACAGGTAGTGAATTCAGGAAAATACTATTCAAATTCTGGCTCCACTCAGGAATAATGGGCATATTTTTTACATTCTCCGAGCTCAACCTCCTTGTCTGAAACATACTGTGAGAATATCCAACAATACCATTTTTAAGGATAAAAAAAAATGTGCAAAATATCTAACACATAAAGGACTCCTAATAAATATTTATTGAATCCAAATTGCAAAGAAGGCCTGGAGCAATGTTAGGACTTCCATGCTGAAATGATAAAGTATCTTCAAACCCATTAGAAATCTGACATCTCGGGCTGGAGCCGTGGATCAGCAGTTATGGTGCTTGCCTGGCATGTGTGAGTACTCGAGTTCAAACCCCAGCACCATGTACATGACAAAGTAACCAAGGAATGAAGGTCTCATGAAAAACTAAATAAAAATTGCTTCTCTCTTTCCATCTCTCACCCTTGCTCTCTCTCTCTCTCATTGTCCCCTCTTTCTTTAAAAGAAAAAGAAAAAAAATCTGATGTCTCTATCTACTTAAAACAAGAGACTGATTTTCCCTTATAGTATATGGTCAGCGCATTCAATTAAAAAAAAAGGTGGAGTCTAAATAATACAAAACACTGGGAGCTGTGCTACAGTTAACTTACTTTCTTAGATTATTATAGTAAGATGAAGATAGATGTGATACCTGTTTATAGATAGCCTTGAACGCCAGGTAAGAAGTTTGGGCTTTGTACTATAGGGAAAAGAAGGAATGGTTACTATTTCTAAACCAGAGGCGGCAGATATTCAAGTAATGGTAGTGATAGTATTGATGTGTGTAATATGAAGTAAAAGCAATGACAATAACAAAACAAACAAACAAACAAACAAAACACCCACCTCTTCCCCCTATAAACTGCTCATGGAAAATAAGTAGTTTAGCCTTGAGATGACAGTGTGTTTATCACGCATTAGGCCCAGTAATTGCTTCACAAAATAATTCCTGCAAGTGGCTGAATTGATTTCTTCACATATTAGTAATAAGATGGATACAAAAATGCATTTTGGTTTAAAACAAACAGTTTTAAGTAAAGTTTATTCACATAGCAAAAACTCTACAATTTTAAAGGAAGGGAGAAGAAAACTTATCTCACAAAATGACAAGGTATAAATTTGAGAGTTCAATGAATCAAATTAAAATTTTGGCTTAGGTTTTTAGCTTACATACATGTTAAGTTTTTAAAATGTGATTTTAATGGATGTTGCTATTGATTATTCTATCGGATGTCTGCATGAATGCAGAAAGCTTGCTCATTGTAGGGAATTGCAACCAGTATTTCAGTTATACAAGGCACAAAAAAATCATCTCATTATTTGTGTTCCATTTATGCCCGGAAACTCATCCTCTTCAATGTTGCCAAGGTTTTCAGCAAGCAAGATCATTTAGGTTTGCCATCTCGGGGGCTATTAGGAAATATTGGGTGGACGTTACTGAGTTCATGAGCATGTTTACTTCTTTCATTTTTCTCTTTGCTGACCAAAGGAAATTACAAACCAGTACATGCAACCGTATCATCATTAGAGATTTATGAGAGAAATAAATGACTCCTTTGATGGATTTAAGAATGCAGAAGCCTTAAGGAGATGCTTTCCTCAAAGCATAATTCCATTTACCACTCCCAAAACATTTCCCACTCTCAAATTCCTGCCTCCTCTGGAACCACTAATCTCAATGCAAAGAAAACAGAATATTAAAAAAGTAAAATTTCACATAACCTACTACTACTATATTCAGTTCTTCAAACAAATTCCTAATTGCATTCATGTTCATCTTAAGGGTAGAGTAAGTTTTATGGAAAATGTCTGTTCCCTAAGGATCTGCAAAGGAGTATACAAGTTCACGAGTGGTAAACCATGCTCCCCAAAAGTATGACAGTTTTAACTCAATCAGATCTCAAATAGTGAGGACTAAGAACTGATCATTTTTCATCAAATACAAGCTGGGAAGAATTAAACTCACTAACAAGACCCAAAGAAATATGGTACAGTGACGACTTGATTAACCATTATGCCAAATGTATAGTATTAGTAAATCTTCACCTTCTTGATCGGGTAGCAGAATAAGGAAGTAATTGGTAAGGCAACCAGTCAAATTGCTAACAAAGCCAGATCCCCTCAACATTAGAATAAAGATGAGAAACTGAAGTGAAAAGAAATGGATTATGATAGATTGCAAATGGCGGCCCACAAATTCTTGTATGCAGGTCCCTGTGCACTTCATTGCTGTATCTTGGGAATGAGCCTGGGATAGCCCACTGATGGTGACAGATTTGGCTGTCACCACCACATGTATAACAGCCACCAAGCATGTGTGGAGATGTCCCAGACAATCTAACCCCACATAAGAAAAAAAAATACAACTCACAAAACAGTGAGAAATAATAAATATTGTCATAATCCACAAAGTTTTGGATAGTTTTTTATGCAGCAAAACTATCTGATACAGAAAGTGGTACAAGGACTGGGGTGCTACTGCAATAGCAACCTAAAATATTTAGCATTAGCTTTGGAACAAAGTGGTAGACAGAGATTGGAGAAGGACTGGAAAATTGTCAATCAAACTGGAGAAAATGGTAAACAAACTGTTAGCAGGAAATCGAACTTTGGTGAAGAAACTGCTATAAAACCCTGGAAAAATGACAACTTGTAAGATGTAGTAGTGAATAATGCCCAAACTGTTGGCTATGATCATTCGTTTGTTGCTGTTTGTTTGTTTTGTTACTGAGGATTAAATCCATGAGGGTTTTCCCACTGAGCTACACTCTCAGTCCTTTTATTTATTTATTTATTTATTTATTTATTTTTTATATCTAGACAGCATCTCTCTAAGTTGCCCAGGCTGGCCTTGAGCCAGCTAAGGAGATTCCCAAGCAACGTACTGAATAAGTGGACTTTTTTTGTAATAGCATAAGACAAGGTGAAAGAGATAGATAGAGAGAGAGAGAGAGAGAATGTGAACTGAGTTAGAAGAACTGTACAGTTTTCCTGTAGAATGCACAAGCAATATAAAGAAGCAAGGACTTGAGAGTTGAGAATACAAAACTGATGGTGATTTCTGGCCTTTCTAGCCATTAAAATATTATTGAAGTAAAAATTGAGATAATAGTAAAGATCCACATCAAGGCATAAGTTATTGTTTGGATATGAGGTGTCCTCCAAAAGCTCCTGTGTTAATGGGGGAATATTCAGATGTGAAATGATTGGATAGTGACAGCAGTAACCAATTATTCCATCCTAGTTTTAACGGACTGACTGGGAGGTAACTGAGGGCAGAGGGGTGTGGAGGGAGGAAATGGGTCCCTGGGTATGTACCCTGGAAGGGTTCATCTTCCCTGAAGTCCACTCCCACCCACCCCCACCTCCTGTTTCTTGGCTCCCATAAATGGAGCAATGCTCCTCCGTCACAACCTTCTGCCATGATGTTCTGCCTCACCTTGGACCTAGAGCAATGGAATGGGCCCACCATGGACTAAACCTTTGATACTGTGAGCCAAAATAAAATTTTCTTCCTCTAAGTTGTTCTTGTCAGGTGTTTTGGTGGCAGTGATGAAAGCCTGCCTAAAACACTATATGAAAGACCCCTTGTTAAACAGTGTTGTGTCACAGCAGCCTAATATGCAGCTCTAAGGTGAGAATGGCCTTCTCAAAAACAGCTGGTGATGTGGTCTTTACAGCAAGAATTAGACCCAAACAAGATTTAGAGGAAGCTCACAAAAATTTTTAAAGAGCTATACTCACAAAAAAATCCCTACCAGCTTGGATTAAAAGACGATGAGTTCAAAATGAAAAGACTTCTTTGCACCCCCAATTTTCTACACATAGTAAACAGGTTAAAAAAAAACTACCCAGTTACAAACATGAGCTATTTTTTCTGTTGAAAAGGAAATGCCTCAGAGGACAGAGAAAAGAGCCTAGAGGCCTATAAAACCTCTCCCTCTAAGAAGAACCTCAGAGGACAATAATCCAAGGAGTCAACTCTAGCTGGGATGAGCAATCAGCAAATATTCCCTCCTTTTTTTTCTTTTTTCTTTTAAAGAGAGAGGGACAGTGAGAGAGAAAAAGAGAGAATCAATTTTATTTAATTTTTATGTGTCCTTCGTTGCTCCGACACTTTGTTGTGTAGGTGGTGCTGGGGTTCAAACCTGCGTCCTCACGCATGCCAAGCAAGTGCCATAATCACCGAGCCACCGCTCCAGCCCCTCCCTCCTTCTGAAGTAGAAGAAACATAAGCAACATGTGCTTGGCTGGACTTCAGAATTATTTTGTAGCACTTGTGTCTCCCATTCTTTCCTTCTTGGACTAAGACTGCTCACTGCAGTTACCCCATCCCTGTCTCACTTCTGTATGTAGTGAGAGAGGGGCAGAGAGGGTCAAGAGAAGCTGCTCCTGAGAACCTGCACTCAGGAAGACTCATCCACATCTGGATGCGCTGTACATCACAAGATCCTGGACAAAGATTCCGATACCTCAGGATAAAACAAGTTGGCCATGAATGTTTTCTCTCATTTGTGGAAGCTAGAATATATCTGGAAACAGTATGTTAGATGGCTAAGCTAATAATAACCTCAAATTGTATGAATTTTTACACAAACAGGGGGATGATTGCCTAGGATACCTGGAGACGTAGGGAGGGTAGGGAGGGGGACAGGGTGGCGGAGGGATTAGAAAGGATATCTAGGAAACTGGAGGATGGGAATATGGGGGAATCATCTCAGAAGGAGATCTCTGATCTCCATGAGATATCCATTTAACACAGGGGTTCTTCTGGGGGAAACAGAATCACGGGGAACCCAAGGGGGGCATCCATGACATGGCATCAGCCTTGGATAACTATGTAAATATACATTTGTTCTTGATTGTTTGACGATGATTCCCCCTCAATTGTAACTCCATATTCATCTAATTAAAAAAAAAAGTTGGCCATAGGGGTTTGGGGGTGTTCATGGAAGAAGGGGTTTTTATTTTGCTCACTATCATATCCCAAATACCAAAACAGTAATGGGCTCATTGGAAGTTCTCAATAAATATTCATTGAATTAAAGAACTCATTCTTTTTTCATTTCATTATTCTACTGTATTGTGTTAGCAGGCACTGTAGTTTACATTGCCAAAAAATATAGGATAATCAACATTACTTAAATATGGCATCCTGTTCGCAGAAGTCAATACTTTAAAAAAGAAGTAAAATATCAATGTGCATCTAGCTCTTCAGAGCATCAAAAAGAAATAGGAGAATTTCTTCAAAGCTCCTAAGATGAGCAGCCTGTTCCCTGAAGCATGAGATTCTATTACCTTTATCTTAGTATTCATAACCACAGTATTATGACTGGTCATAAAATTATCTAACCCTTTCTAATTTATCCACTGACTAAATCTATGACTTCCCAGGAGTAAATTCCACAGGTTGCCCATACATTAGGTGAAAAACTATTTTCCTTATGCTTTTTTAAATTCTAAATTTATATCAGTCATTAATTTTGCAGAATGAGTAACCCTTGACTTAATTGTTGGAAGACACAAAATTAAGTAAATTGAGCCTGCAATAAGGATGTCATTTGAGCTGTTCTGTGTGGTAATACTCCATTTATCATGTGACCCTGGCGGTTAGAAGAGTATCAATAGTTAATTAGGATTTTCTTATATTTTTACCTTCACAGGAAGATAGAAAACAAATTTCAGGATAGAGAGAAAGGGAAAAAGAAGAAAACGAACTAACAAGGGATATATACAAAACTGGGTTGTAGACAGCTATTATTCTACTTGTGTTATTCAAAATTGCCAGGGTCTAAGATAATAAGAAAAAGGCAGTTGATTCGATTGGTTTCAAAGCTGAAGTTTTCCTGGCAAACCCTAACAAGCATTTGACTACTTCTATCCCTCAGGTTAGACACAAATGAAAGAAGAAGGATTTGCTCTTGACAGAATCTTATTCTTAAGGCTAAGGTTGTCTTTAGAACCATTAACAAAGCATTTTCTAATATAATTGCTGAAAGGATTTGGGGTGTGTGTGTCATTTTTCACAGGGTGTAGACCATTTCATTGAAATGTGTACGGTCAGCTAATAAGGGGCTGTTTGCCGCCTGCTACATGATTAATCAGGCTGGGGGCCTCAGCAGGATTAAGCCTTGGAATAAGCAGGGATTATTCACTTATTTATTTATTTAGCTTGGTAACTCAGAAATGCTTTATTCATTGTACTAATCACTAATTTTTATAAGATTTTATAAAATAAGATTTTATAATTTTTGTAAGATTCTCCAGTATTTAAGATTCTTTGAAAAGTGTGCACACTGGTAAACAAAACAACTAATATTGTAAATTATAATATAATTAATATCTACATATTTTGGCACACATGTTTTAGGAGGGAAAAATCATCTTAACCAGAAAGGATATTGCAGTCACAAGGCACAACTTGAATATTTTTACCGAAGAGGAAATAAAAATATGAGAAATTAAATGATATGTTCAGGGGCTGAAGCAGTGGCTCAGTGGTTACGGCACTTGCCCGGCATGCACAAGTACACGGGTTCAAACCCCAGCAACCCACATACACAACTAAGTGTCAGAGCAACAAAAGCCATGTAAAACCTCAAAAAAAGTTGATTCTGTCTGTCTCTCTCTCTCACTGTCCTTCTCTCTTTAAAAATAAAAATAAAAAATAAATGATATGTTCAAGATAACAGAGCTACTTAGTGAAAGAGAAAGATTGGGCAGCAGTGCTGACTTTCATTAACAGTTAAGGATTCTACCTAGGCTGTGTCTTGAAAGAAGAGAACCCTGGGACGTGTGGCCAAAATCTGACCACCTTCAGATTTCATCTCAGGTTTGTTTGCTCAAGCACAGGAAAATCTGTTCCTCTTTCTCCAAAGTCTGGAACACTAAAAAGACTTTTTCACCTTGGGCATGATGCGTGGGGAAAGCAACTTACAAGTTTTGAAGGAAAAAGTTGCAGGGTGATTCTTCCACGATCCCCCTGCTGAAAGATGAGTACAGTAACTAAAGTCTTTTAGTACTTCAGCCTTTAATGCATATGGCAGTACTTACCCAGTATGTTTATGTAATATATACTAAAATATTCTTTTCCTAAACATATTATTTCCATTTTCTTTCTATATGACACATAATTGTAATTTTAGATCACATATAATGGGTCTGATCAGAAGCATGGAAAATTGCCACTGTTACTTTTACCAATTTGCTACTCTTTAGAGATCGTTTTATGTTTTGTGTGTCATTCTGTCACAGGAAGTGTGTTGTAATGAGTGTATTTATGAGTCTAGCCATTGGGAGTGGGAACTGATGTATTGTGTAGCCCTGTGCCTCATATACAGCTGAATTATAATGCAGATTTTAACTGGCAAGAAGTCTGTGATGAGAGGGAAAAAAAGAATTTCAAAACATAAACCATGTTCCTGGCACTAGCCTCGAATACTGGACAGCCATAACCCACAAATGCCCAGACTATAAATTTGCAAGTTGTATTAATATGGCAGTAAAAGTCACTCTTCTGAAGGCTGCACTTGTAAAATATTTATAAATTCACATGGTTGTTCCTGGCAAATAACTACATCTGTCAGCTCTGTCTTTTTGCTCCCCAAACAGCAGGGTTTGTGTCTTGTGTAATTCACAATATGTTCATAAAAAATTATTTTGGAAAAATCAAGATGGAAGATACTTTGTTCTACAGGGAAATTGCTCTTCTCCAGTGGTCTGGTGTTGCGATTTGATCTCCTGAGATCTTTGCACATCAAGGTTTTTTCTCTGAACAAGTTTTCGTCTTATTGGACTTATCTAGCTTCCAAATTAGAAAAGCAAGTCCTCTGGGATTATCTTTAAAATCCCACATTAATATGTACAGCACAGTGGATTTTTTCAGTCCCTAGGTCAATATGTATATCAGTGCCACATGTGAAATATTTTCTATGGCTATTATTTCCCTATAGTATCCAGGGGATTCTTCACATCGGAAACCCTCAAGATAAACCTGTCTTGTTTCTTTTCTCATAAGAGAAAAATAAGAAGAAACAATAGCAGATCACATTTTCATACAGATGTACACCATCTATAGTCATTCTTTTCAGCCCATCTATTCTGGGGATCAGAGAGAAGCCCTCCAAAATCAGACCAAATAATAGATTAAATATTTGACAACAAAATGTGCCATTGTATTTATTTATTTACTTATTTCAGCGCTGGGAACAAATCCAGGCCCTTGTGTATGCTAGGAAAGTGCTCTGCCACTGAGCTACACCCCCAACCCAAAAGGGAATATATTTGGTTTTCAGGCTTTTTATTGTTTTATTTGTATTTATTTATTTATTGCATTTAGCTTTATACAGTTTTTACTGCCATCCATCTTTCCTTCCCTCTCCTTCTAAGAAAACAATTTAGATGATTTATAGTCTAAACATAGATGTGAAACAGACAGAACAGTTAAAGGTGAGATGGAAAATCTAAAATACCATATAGTCGGTAATTCTTAACTTTATCTGAGAAATTCATCCCTTTGAGCATCTAATTAAAACTTTGGAATCTTCCCCAGGAAATGCAAGTTAGCACATACACACGCAAATAAACATACACACACATACCATATACACCTTTGTATGCATACTCAGGTGTTTAGAGACATTCCACAGTCCACCACAGTGGAGGGAGGGAAATGAAGATCAGGAATCGAGAATAAAATTATCAGTATCATTAAACATGAAACTTAGCTCTACTCTTTGTACCTAAACCAGGAGAAAGAATTCAAAAGACTGTGGAGATCCCATTATTTAACAGAGGAACACACAGGTTTTTAGGATATACATTTTAAGAGGAACCTGTCAGGTAGATGGATCTCTGACTAATTATTAACTATTTAGTGAACAAAGTCTTTACTGTAGTTTTGCAAAGAGCATAACTACTTTTCAGATGACCATTTTCATATTGTTCCCTAATAAATCTTGAAATTAAATTTATCAAATATTATTTTTTAAGAGAGAGATGGAATCAATCTTATTTAGTTTTTCATGTGGCCTTCGTTGCTCCCACACTTTATTGTGTACGCAGTGCTGGGGTTCGAACCCACGTCCTTGTGCATGCCAGGAAAGCACCATAATCACTGAGCCACCACTCCAGTCTCTCAAATACTAATTTTTATGAGTAGTTACACCAATCAAGCCTGGAGAATCTGGTTTCTTATCTGACCTGACACAACAAAAAATGGTTTCCCTCTAGCAAAAGCCCGAGAAGTCATAAGGAGCAATGTGACTACAGAGGTCTTCCCTGAACTACAACCAAGAGGCTACAGCATCAGAGAGGCCTCCTGGGAAATCGTGAAGACTGACCCATACAACTAGTGGGCCTCATATGTCAAGAAGGTGACCCTAAGCAAGGCACCAAGAAACAGGTGAGTTTAAGAGGCACAAGTAGAAACAATAAATAGGTTACGGTGGGACTGAAGTCTGATCCTACTGGATGTCTGTTCACTTAAGAATCCTATGTTTTATTCATCGATCACTTTTCATCCATAAATCTCTTCCGATTAGGCATTGCACCTGGGATTAGGAATGCAGATTCTATACCAAGTGGTCCGTCATCATTGAGGAACAGAGAACTAGTCCATGAAAGGAAGAGCATTATTGTAGATGTAGAATATCATCAGAAAGAAATGGACAACCTAATTATGCTGATCCACCAAATGCTATTTTGGTGATTAGGAGCCCAAATTTTATACATAAACCTTTTTTGCAATAAAAATTTCACATAAGCACTGTGAAACGGTGTTTTACCAAACCAGAAGAATAAAATTCCTTGTTAAGCTGCTTAAGAAAGAAAGACCTGGGATCATCTGTCCAAATAATGTCAAAATATCCATTGTTTCCCTCTACAAGTGGAGGGGTGGGGTTGAAAGATTAACTTTATAGGATATAGTGAATTTTGCACTTGACATAGAAGATAAAAAGAGTTTCCAATATTTAGGCATGCACCCTCTGGATTGAATATTCATAACATGTCTTGGGCCATAATTAGTGGCTAGAAATTTCTAAGAACAGCAGCCTTTCTCCAGAACTTTCTTTTGAGTGACATCTGGGGTGAATTAAGTTTCTGTTCAGCCAGTGTTAGCTACAGATGTGGAGGTGTAAATGTGCTTTCCAGGAACTGTAGATTATATGGTCATGATGTAGACCACTTTTATTAGGAACTCAAGTACCACATTTCCAGAAGTATGAAGAATGACAGAAAGGAAAACAAGCCTTTAGAGCTTAAATTACAACCACATCTAATGAACTCAAAGGTGTTTTTCACTTACAAGGGTATTGCTTTTCAACTCCTGTAGCTTAAATGAATGTAGTGATCATAACAGTAAATATGGGTTCCACAGGTATCCCAAGAGGTATCATTAGTCACATATTACATCCTTTTCTAATTTGTACACTTTCCATGTTTCAGGGTTTCACAGTACTGCTGAAACCTCCAGAATTTCATGTTTCCCTCAGCAGTCTACAATAACCCTTAGTCTGAATGACATGTATTATTTCCTCAGCAAACATGTGATGTGGGAAGCTTAGTAAAAGATTTATTATAAGTAACAGCCCGATGTTTTATTTCCTCCCTTAATTGAATACATTATTGCTCTGTGTTTAGAAATGCTGTGTTGATGTATTACACCTCAGAACAACTATGCACATACCATCTGCAGCAGGAAGGTTTATTAGACTACAAATCAGAATACAGATGTTGGAGCGAAAGCTGCGTATGCTAAGTCATAATACATTACAGCACATTTTAAATCTATAAATCATGGTGGTCCCACAGGTTTCTATTTTTTTTTAAAAATTAAATATTGATATTTATAAAAATGCAGGAACTAGAAGCCCTCTCTTTCATCACACACATAATAGGTAAAGTGATAAGTTGTTGGGGTGGTAGGTACAGCACTGTAGGTGGGGAAAAGGACTAAGTAACTTCAAAAGAAAAATCTCACATTCTTATTCCTTGATGCTAGTATAAAAGATCCATATTTAAAGTCAGCACTCTGAAGCAGACAAATCTTTTGGGAGTGTAAATGATTGCATCTTTATTGATCTTTTTCACAAATTTAGATTTTCATCCATTTATTCGAAGAGCATTATTGAGTACCTGTTACTTGCTAGGTGACACTGTGCTCCAGGGTTTTATTAAAATGAGACTCACTCGTATGATCTTGACACAAGAGGAGTTGTCGAATTTCCCTTTCTTCCTCCAACTATTTAAAGTTCAGGCCTGATAATGGCCAAATTGCCTCCAGAAAGTTTATAAGAATATACCAATTACTTCATTGGTTGAAAGAATTAACAGATGCAGCTTGGCCGGTAGAGTGGAGAGGATTGCTTTCCTGAAAGATGACATGATTATTTTCCATTAGATTCTCAGAAATATAACTCAATTGTATCAACCTTAAATAAATAATATCCAGGATGCTCACACTTTCAAGAAGGATTAATGTTCTGTAGATCTATTGATCTGCACTTGTCTTAAAGTATCCGGGTAATCATTAACAACACTTTGTTCTGATATTCTTGCCTGTCATTTGAGGCTCTCTTGGCTCTGTGCAAATACATTTGCACTTTATTAGTAATGCTTATTCTATAGATAAAGACTGAAGATTACTGGCATTTACAATTGGAAAACTTGAGATTTTTAAAAATTAGATTAGATGTGCCTTTTAAATAGGTTGTAGATCTTCAAGAAAAAAGTACTCTTGGGCTGGAGATGTAGCTCAGTGGCAAAGCACTTGGCTCAGATGTGTGAGACTCTGGATTCCATCCCCAGTACCAAAAAATAGTCTTCTCTTTCCCTGGAAATATTCAGTAAAGAGTCTGCCTCTGGTTAGGTAGCAAAGGCAACGGCAATGATTCAAAAACCATTGTAAAAATGCACATCTTTTCCAGGAAGGGAAAACATCTGACTGCCCGCTAAGCTGAGTCCAACAGGAGATTATTATGAACCATATGTTGGAGATGTATAAAAATTAAGTTTTCATGGTATAGTCACATATGCTGTCCCACCATATGAATAAGATATGTATGCATTCATTCCTCAAATATTTTATGGACACTTACTAAGTGCCAGAAAAATACTCTGTACAGGACCCACAAAGGTAAACAAGACAAAGAGTCAGCTCACTTTCTAATTAAGGAATAAGCTGCAAGCCATTGGACCATCATATTGTGTTATAAAAAAATATGATGAAATACGAAGGGAATATGAAGATACAGGTATCATAGCCTTATTTTACAGAGAAGGAAACTGATCAAAAGTATTGATATTAATATTATTGGGCAGGTTTAACAATTAAGTGAGAAGCTATATTAAATTACTTAGCATAATATTGGCCCATGGTAAGGACATCATTCCATTACTACCGAAGAGATAGCATAGATAGTAACAAGTAATAATTTAGTGAGTGACTGTTTCAAAACTTTTTCACTTGGATCCTAGTTACTTCTGTTTGTGTGGCCTTGAAAAAGTTATAGTTACTTCTGTTTGTGTGGCCTTGAAAAAGTTACCTGACCAATCCAGATCTCAATTGCCCTAAGGCTAAAATGGGAATAACAGTTGTAACCACTTCTCAGGATTGTTGTTTTGAGGATTAATTTGCCCTATGTGCTCAAAACCCAGAAGAGCTCTGAAAGCTTTGTATCACATCCAACATCTAGCTAGCCTCTCACAAAAAAGAAACATTATGGTCCTGAAGAGTGTGATGCCCATCCTGCCCATGGGGAGGAGAGCCCTTCAGCAAAGAGTTCTAGGTAGGAAAAGGTAGCAAAGGTTATTGGCTGGCACCTTGAGCATTAGGAGGGAAACTGGCCTGAAGGGAGATAGCCGAAGTGGAAGCGAGAGCTTGGGAACTGGTGGACGTTGGGTGATGGCATTTGGGCAGTGGTTAGATTGGACAAAACAGAGGAAAATGGCTGCTACAAGAGAGGAGGAAATGTGCCATCCACTGGGACTTTTTCTAGCACTGGGTGAGGAATAATCTTTCCAATATGTTCAATCCATATTTTGCTAAGTAAGGGGATATTTTTTTTAAAAAAATAACTCCTAAAATGTTATGACTAGATCTTACCTAAGTAAGAATACCCTAATTATTAGTCTAATTATTACCTTTGAAGGTATTTGGGAAAAAATCCTTTTTTCTCTCATTCAGATTCCCACAATGAAATTATTAGACATGAACTGCTAGTCCATTACCAGCAGATACTATTCTATAACGTGTCATGGTACCAAGAGGATTTCTGTATTTGTTGCTTTTCATTCTTTTTTTTTTAATGGGTGATTTACATGCTCTTTCTGCGTGTACAATGCTGTACAACACAACCCAACATTAAAATATTATTTTCAGAGAATGAAGAGGTTTGAACCAGTGACCTAAGCGCTGCCAGTTCAGTGAATCTGTTCACTGTACTAGATCTGATCTGTGCCTCTCTCCAACAGTCGCCAAGAAGTTGATTAAAATTTGAGTATATTTTGCTTTTCAGGTGACTTGCTTCCTGTGAAAGTATGTGTCACCTCTCTTTTTATTACCTTTCTGATAATACCAGTTATGTTGTAGGCTAATTTATTACATTAAGGAGCATTTGGAGGGGAAAGTTTCTAAATTAAAACTTGCTAAGTGTAATTACAAGTTCCTGCTATCAACCTTATCATGAAGATGACTTAGAGCTAGTGTAGCATGTCTAGGCCAGTCCAGACCCTTGGCAGTGAAGCACAATTCCTTTCATAGCCAAGCTCCAGCGGTTCCCTTTGAAAAGGCATTTGTTGTTTGTTCTGTTAGCTGTTGAGTCCAATCTTTGCATACTTGGATGCAGAAGTACGTGAAATGGAAATTTTATTCTACGTTATGTGCTATACTTTGCATATAGAACAAAAATTGTTCAAATATCTATGGGAAATTCAAATGTACTTCCTCTCTAAAGAAAATTAATCTGAAAACAAAGGTCTAACTTGAGATCATATAGAAAGAGCTGCTTAGTCCTCTCCCCTACCCCATCTCTCCCAATCCCCTCATTAACAAGAAGTTGTCACCATATTTAAACATGATGGAATAAGAATGGTATTTCAATAAAAATCAAATGATTAGAAATTCCCCCTGACAAACAGGTTATTCTTTCTTTCTCAAGTCAATGAACCAGCAAAAGCAAGACCATATTCAAGCTGGCAAAACCTCCTGAGCTTTTAGATTCTGTGATGTGAAAGGAAAAAAAAATTCTTCCATATTCTTTATGTAGTTTTCCATAAGAATGCTCATTAAATGATGTTTATATATAACGATGACAGAATGTTTAGATTGTTTCATTGCTTGGCATTGGAAGGGCAGTGCCCTGGAGTCTTCCTTGGTTCAATTTTGAATAAACAACAGTCCTTTTCGTTTACAGTGTACTAACTTGGCTCAAACCACACCATGAATTACTCTTGTATGAAAGCTGCCATAAAAAAAAATTAACTGCAGAATGCTCCACTGGCAGTGAGAGTCAGTGCAAGCTAATGCAAGCAAGTTACGCAAGTTAAAATAAACAGTACAGAATGGGGTGTGAAAAAATATCCCTCAGGTGTGTCCATTTGACCGCTGGAACTTTAAAACTTCTGAAGAGTAGAGCCAGTTTTTGTCAAGGTCACTTACTGCTCAGAAAAAGCTTTTCAGCTTCAACAAAAATCCCCAAGAAACAAGAATTAATGTTCAAATAGGTGTGTTTCATTTTCTACCACCTTTAAAAGGCAGGGTTTTCAATCTAACGTGAGATCCCTACTTCTCTATTCCTTTGTAAATAAACACTGTTCTGATAAGTTCAAAGGTCTCAGATGAAGATATGGGGGGAAAGGATGATCCCCCATATTATTAACAGCTCTTGAGAGCTCTTTCCTTGTGGCTTTTATTGGCGGAAGACACAAGGACCTTGTGGTCCCCCAAGCAGTTGCCTCTCCAGTGTTGCTCAGAATATGAAAACTCTCCTAGTAGAATTAAATCAGAGCATGTTGTCTTCAGAAAGCCCCTGTTAAATACACATTTGCTGCTTATAAGGATTAAAACCAGGTATTCAGATCGGCCCTCTCCAGCTTCATCTTACTCTCTATTTGGAGAGCCTGGATAGCTAAATGCATTTCTCCAGAGCATGGAGTCTGAAGTCAAGACATGGCCTTGTCATTTACTAGGTGTGCGACCCTGGTTGGCTTATACTTACATAGTGGCCTTTTCCAGAACACTCCAAGAAACATTATAAAGGTGACCAGGATATAGAAACAACTTATTGAAAATGGTAGAACAAAATGGTGGCATGGGTTTCACAACCAGTGAATCACAGCAGTCCACGGTTTCTGAGTGATTGTGGCAGCAGGCTGGGACGGCCAACTTACAGCTTCCAAATAATAAAATAAGGATGATAGTAGTAGTGTCTGGTGCTCAGTATAGTGTCTGGCACACAGCGGTTACCTATTTTTTCATTTGGTCCTTATGAGGCTCTGGAAACTGAGAGAAAGAATGAAAGAAGGGGTAGGAGACCACCTAAGGCAATGGGATGCACTGACTGAAGGATTCTTTTATCTTTAGTTTGCTGTGCAAAGGAGAACCCCATTACTGTCTGCAGTGGCGGTGGGAGTATGGGATTGGCCAGGACCCCTTCTAGTTTAACATAGCAGGGTTCTGATTCTGTTGTACCAAGTTTTTCCAGCAGTTCGCTACCTCACCTCCAATTTGGCTATGCGGCCACCTTTGGATCCTTTGTGCATGGGCCAGACCCTGTGTCTCCTCTGAGCAACACTGTTTCTCCCCTCTTCCCTGGTAACCAAACTCCACCCTATGTTCAGGTTGTTGGCAGAGATCCCTGGATTTCAGGAAAGGGAGGCTAATGCCTCAGCAACAAGGAATGAGCTGAAATTGGCCTACTAATTAATCAGTCATACTGATTAATCCTTTTTCCTTTTTTTAAAAAAAGAGGACAGTGAGAGAAAGAGAGAGAGAGAGAGAGAGAGAGAGAGAAACAGACAGACAGAATCAATTTTATTTAGTTTTTCATGTGGCTTTCATTTGCTCCAACACTTAGTTGTACGGGAGGGGGGCGGTCCTGCGGTTTGAACCCACATACTCGCCCATGCCAGGGAAGCGTGGTTACTGCTGAGCCACTGCTCCAGCCCCTCCACTTCTTAAGGGATTAGCCAAAGAATGAACATATGACTCAACCCTGGTCAGTGAGACAGAGGGGAAATTCATAGACAAGGATTCCTACTAAATAAATAGACAAAACTGCACAAGGAGAAAGTCTCCGTTGGTCTTCCTGTTCTGAACATGGGTATGGAATTGGAGCCATAAAAACTATATTCTGGCCAGGAAAATGACAAAGAATTTGGTCCTGAAATCATTAGATCACTGAACCAGCAATTGCCTATCCCCAGATTTCTTATTATATACTAAGAAATGTGAAACCCCAAATGTGTAGACCTCTACAGATGAGTTTTCTACTTCTTGCAGTCAAATGCATCCTGATACGGTGCTGTGTCTACTTATTTCTTTCCTCTACCTGAACTATCTAAGATGGGACCCACATCTTTTTTCTTACTAGACTTTGAGTAAAGATTCTAATAATCAATCAGAAGAAATCAGTGTGTTGATCATTGCTTTAATATTTAAAAAATCATGTCCTGCAATTAATATTTTGCATCCAATTGATTTTTTTAAGAGAGAGGGAGACAATGATGGGGGGAGGGAGAGAGAAAGAATCAGTTTTATTTAGTTTTTCATGTAGCCTTCATTGGACACTTTGTTGTGTATGTGGTGCTGGGGTTTGAACTCGGGTCCTCACGCATACCCCGCAAGCATCGTAACGGATGAGCCACCGCTCTAGCCCCCATCCAATTGATTTATAAATTGAAAATACAGGTTAAACAGAGATGTAAAAATGAAATACAAGGGCTGGCATGGTGGCACACATCTGTAGTCCCAGCTACTCCAGAGGCTAAGGCAGGAGGATTACAAGTTCAAAGCCAGCCTGGGAAACTTTCAAGACCCTGTCTCAAAATAAAAAGGGCTAGAGTTATAGCTCAGTGGTAAAAAGTACCTCTGGGTTCAATCCCCAGTACTAAGAGAAAAAAAAATTACATGCCCCCATGTGATCCTCCAGTCTTTCACCCTTCACCATCACCCCCAAAAGCAAGCCTCTGCTGTGGTTTTCTGATGTGATATTGGAATCCCTTGTTAGAACAGCTCTATTCAGGGGCTGGAGCGGTGGCTCAGCAGTTGCACACTTGCCTGGCATGCATGAGGACACAGGTTCGAGCCCCAGCACTGTGTACGTAACTAAGTGTTAAAGCAACAAAAGCCACATGGAAAACTAAATAAAATCAATTCTCTCTCTCTCTCTCTCTCACTCAGAGTTCTGTTCATATCTGGACCTGTTTGTCTCCCCTGCCTTTGTCAGATTCTCACACCCATAGACTGAATTTCTGTTCTATACTGGTTGATCCTGCACTGGAATGTAAACAATGAATTGCTGCTATTGTATTGAATTATCGCTAGCAAACTAAACAGATTCTTGTGTTCACAGTAAGTGCTTGGTAAATATTTGTTGAATGAATGAATGACTCTGAGAATTGTCTCTAACTAGAGATTTCTGCTACTGTATCCTAATAACCAGATTGAACACCTCAGGTACTGACGCCCACTGAAGCCTATTTATAGTTGTCCTACCTCTTCAAATGACATATGTGGACATCAGACACCCCCTCACCACTGGCCTCCTACACCTTCTTTCTTTTTCTGACTAGTTTTTGCACGTGAGGCCTCAGGATGCTGAGCTCTCTACAGAGCCTTCTAAAATATTCCTTGATAAAATGAAATTTTAGAGAGGTGGTAATACCATAACAGGGCAGAAGACCCCAAGAAAAGGAATGGGAAAAATAAACCTTATCTCTTTCATTTCTCCAAATGACCACTAAGTACATGAAAGGATGGTCAACTTCATCCATTATCAGGGAAGTACCAATCAAGATAACACTGAGATACTACTTCATACCTACTAGGACAGCTATAATCTAAAAAGAGCCGTGATAACTGGAGTCAGGAAGTGGAGAATCTAGAACTCTCATACAGTGTCGGTGGGAATATAAAGTGGTGCATTCACTTGGGACAGTGGCCTGGCAGCTCCTCAATGTGCTAAATATAGAGTCACTCTTTGACCCAGCAATTCCACTCCAGGGCATATTTGAGAGAAATGAAAACACACGCCCATGCAAAATTTGTACACAAACATTCATAGCAACATAATCATAATTGTCAGAAAAGTGAAAACAATGTAAATGTCCATCAATTGATGAATGGATAAACAAAATGGGGTCTATCTGTAAATGGAGGATTATTTGTCAATGAAAAGAATGTTTTTGCTAGAATGTGGATGAACCTTGGAGACATTACACCAAGAAACAAGCCAGACACACACAGAAAAACCACAGCTGGTACAATGTTATTCATATGAAATGTCCAGAATAAGCAAACTCTTAGAAATATAAAGTAAATTAGTTGTTGTGAGGAGCTAGGGGGTAAGAAAAATAAAAAATGACTGCTAATGGGCACAAAGCTTCTTTTGGGGGGTATAAAAATGTTCTAAAACTAGAAAGGGATGACAGTTGCCCAAACCTCTGAACATAATAGAAACTACCAGTTGCACACTTTAAAAGAATGAATTTTATGGTTTGTAATTTGTACTCCAATAGAAGTATTACACACATTAAAAAATTAAACTCCTCTCTTTATACTATTTTTGGACAGGAATATGAGGTAGGACTGATGAGGACTTGAATCTTCTGCTTCCTCCTTCAGTGGTCTCCACCACTCCTCTCAACCACTCTATCACAGCTGCCCCCAGGCATACACCTGCTCCATCAGCCCCAAGAAACCCTAGCAGGTATAGAGGGGGCAGTAAATCACTTTACCAAATTCCCACCACTGTGGCTCAAGAGAGTCAGGTACTAACTGTCTTGATTTTGTCTAGTAGAGCATTTTCCTCATCTCTTACAATAGCAAAAGCATGAAATATAAAAGTTTTCATCTCATTTATGAACTAAAACCAAAAATTAAAATAATTTCATTTGATCTTCATATAGACAAAGATAATCACGATCACACATGATGTAGTTTTTACTTTCTCACCATTTAAACAGCATTGTTTCCATTTTCCTTTGTTATAAAACGTAGGAAAATGTCATTGCAATGTTCCTTGGATAGTCTCACATTCAGAGCCATGATATACTCCATCTTTGCTTTCAACAATTAATCCTCAGTTCAAAAACGAAAAACAAGATAATCCCTCATTTCAATGATCAATGGAAGAGAATTCATATAGAATAGCAGTCAGCTCTCACAAACCGATCATTTAGAACCTGAGGAATCTAAAAAATAATACTTCAGAAACAGAAATAGGTCAGTCTTTAAAAATCCAATTTCTTTGTCTTTCCTAGGCTTCTGGTGTGTATAGTATATATCTGTTGTCAAGCTGTACTGCATGCCAGGTGCTATGCTGGTATGTTGCATATGTTATTCTATTTTGTTCTCTTCTTAATTCTCTCTGTGAACCCCGGAGACTTCCAGGCTCAAACAGGACCCACAATGGAGCAAAAGTGTGGCACTCAACCAGGGATTTGAGATAGAAGTGCCTGCTCCAAAATACCTCTTCTGATTTATTACTGTGTCTGAAATTCTACAAATCAGTCTGAAAGTTCTTCTATTTAGAAAGTGGACCCTCCTTAAGTTGTATTCAACACGACCACAATCCCATAGATTTTGGGAGTTCAATCCTAAAAAGCATGATAAGGATGCACGATGAAGACCAGTGGAGCCAATGCCTAACCCAGCAGTTTGACCCAAGAGACTGTCCCCACCTGAAGCTCATTGGTCACAGCTCCTGTTTCTTAGGAGACCTTGGCAGGTCTGCATTCTGCAAGGAAAGGACAGTTTTTCAGAGTCCCCGTTTTCTTGGTTAGTTCATCTCTCCTACCTGCTATTTCACTGGCTTCTGGTAAAAGTTTCTTTTAAAATTTTGTTTACCCTCCACTAAGGCTGAGAAAGTTGAATATTCCTAATATTACAGAGTATCTGGTCCAGCCAGGATTTGAATGCACACAAACTTGTTGTTCTCAATTATCACCCACTAGTTTCCCCCATTATACTAATTCAATTCCAGGCACAGCTAGAAGTCACCCAAGAATGTTGGTTTTGGGTTCCCCAACCACTTACTTTACGTTCCAAATACCATTTTCCTAATGGCTTCCCAAACCTGCCTTTCAAATCCTTTAACTATCCTGGGGGAAAGCCAGCTAAATTAATGACTTTCCCAGAGTATCTTCAGTTTAATAACAACCAGTAATTTAAAGGAAAGTAGTAAGAATTTTTTATTTTTTAATTTTTATTTGTATAAGAGAGAGGAGGGACAGTCTACAAGAGAAAGAATCAATTTCATTTAGTTTTTCATGTGGCCTTCATTTCTCGGACACTTTGCTATGTGCATGGTGCTGGGATTTGAACCCATATTCTCGTGCATGTCAGGCAAGCGCTGTAACTGTTGAGCCACCCCCTCCAGCCCCAGTAGTGAAGATTTAACCTTAGAATTTCAGGCATTATCGAAGAGAGAGTTTGGTTCTAACTATGACTAAGTGGATTTAGAAAAAATATCTTGAACTTGGAAAATATGAAAGACCCTTCAGCAAACTGAAATGATTTCAGTGTTATATTACTTACTATAAATAGAATTGTGGCTCAAAGAGGACTTTTTCCAAGCTCCTAATTTAAATCACCAAATGAGTGGTTTCAAGTTCCCATAATACAGGCCATTTGATGAGGATATTTTATCAAAAAATATGAAGAACAATATTGTTCTGCTGTTTGAAAAGAGGAGCTCAAAAGCATAGTCCTTTAGCCAAAAGTCCTTTATTCTGGATTTAAAGAAAAGGAACTGGGGGGGCGGGGGAGCCCTTCTTTTTAAATTCTTCTCAGTCTAGTTGCCCTGACAAACCCATCTGATGGGCATCAGGGACCGGAGGCAAAGCTTCCAGGGAAAAAGTAGCCATCACTCATACTTCATTGGATTTCTATGACAGAATGATCACGTTCTGTAGAACTGGCATAAGCACATCATTATTAAACCTTGCTTTAGCATTTCTTAACTGATCATGGATGCTGCGGTCCTTGGTGGCTCCTCTCTGCTGGCTCTGTTTGTAGTTATTTGACCTTTTCTCAGTGGATAATCCACACAAAAAGCCCTAATTACTTCCCCAGCTTTGACTAGCCAGCAGTGTGAATAATCAATGACACTCATTTAGGTATTGCACAATCAGATGCTTATGGTGTTTAAAGAACATTTTTCCATTGAGCTGCCACAGCTGTAGGACAATTACAAGCAGTAAAGCTGCTGCTGTAATCACAAGGTGACCAGGTGACCTTGTGGGCTTAAAGTTGATGACTGGGGCCTTGACTGGGGCATAGTCATGATACAGAACATATTTTGGGAGAGAAAGGAGGCTTCATTGTATACTAATGTGACATGCTCAGCCCCAAGAGCAATGTTCTGAAATATTGACAAATCACAAGACTCATATTGGCAGGTAAAATTCAGTGTTTGTATCCATGGCTTCAGCTATTCTGCCCATTGTACATAAAACAGTAAATAGGTGAGATTAGAGGCAAATGGAACTCTTGTCACACCTCTTTCTACACTTTTTCTGAAGGTAAATGTGAAGAGAAAATGGAAATAAGATGGCTTCCTATCAACACAGATTTGAAGATTACTAGGATGATGTAAGGCCCTGGTTTCTATCCCTAGCACTGAAAAAAAAATGACTAGGATGTTAAATTTCTTAACATATCCATAGTATAATAAATCATCGTCAAGTCTAAGATCAACTTTCCCCACAGAGATCACTATCTTAAAAATGTGAGATCTACGGTTCTTCGAAGTTATAACTAATTATCAAATTATGTATAAAGCTGTATTATAAGTTTTAGGCAAATGGAATATAATATTTCCAAGAGTATTTTTTCTGGGAACACAGTTGAAAATCCTTAGGAAATAAGAACACATCATCTAATGTTTGGGGAAGGCAATATACAATATTCTTTTCTTGGGGATTTACAATGTAGTGTAAATGTTCAGGAATGTGTTTTTCAAAACAACTTCGGGAAATGCTAACATGTAGGTCTCTTTTTCATGCTATCACTGTCTTATATGGAAACTGAATTTGTAAATATCAGTTCTGGTCTCAGAACATGAATGAATAGACTTTCTACTTCGCTTGAACTTCCTTAAATTTGTCGTAAGGTTGTGCACTTATTAAAAGAAATACAAAGCAAGATCAGTAAAAGCAAAGTGATAGGATAATGAAACAGTTATGTTCTGGTCAGAAAAGATGAAGGAAGTGTCGTCAATTGGGGCAAAACCAAGAAAGGTTTTGGAATAGAAAAAGTCCCAGATTAAAAAAAAAGCAGGGAAGGTAGGAGGGAATGGAAAAGACCACCCTCTTCTTTTCTAAGCTCCAAAGCTGTCCAGATAGAATCTGGTAAAAGAAGGCGAACCAGCTCATCAGCATGCAACTGACGATTTATCCAGCTTGCTGTCAGAGACAGCACTGTCTAAAGACACAGCTGAGAATGAGGGAAAGCAGGCAAAGGCCAGGGAGGGAGCCGAGAAGGCAAATTACTGAAAAAACATACACAGCCAAAAGCCCGCACATTTGATGGTGTGATCTTGATTAATCCCAAGACGGCGGAAGCTTTCATGTTTGGGTCTCCTGGGATGCGTAACCCAAGTTTTAAGGGTTATTAGCAGAGTGCAATAGCCAACGTTTGCAGCGAATGAGCTGATTTTGAAACAGCACGTTTAGCTTCAGCGACCGCGGTTGTGTTTTCTGTCAGTGTAGGGTCTGCCTGGGTGATTCGCATTCCTCTTTCCCCGCACATATCTACATCTTCATTGGAAGCTGAGACTTCTGGGTTCAGCAGCAGCCCAGGATTAGGGGAGACTGTAACCCTTTTTCTGCAGCACTATCCTTTAACAACCCAGTAATTCCATATGACTGCTTTCAGCTTCTATGTTCTCTGAGAACATTTTTGGTTTTTGAAATCTATGATTTCCTCCAGAAGAACTCATTCTTACATGTTGCCAAACTGTCAAGGATATGAGGTTATTACTAAGGTCAGTCATGACAGGCAGTTAGAAACATAAGGGGTAGGGGATAGGAGGCAGCAGAATCAGGAACACCTACTCAAGCAAATTGCTGACTATGTAACTTCTGCCATTCTGAAAACTCAATCTTATAATTAAAGGCATACTAGTGAGTGTGGCAAGACAACATGGAACATGTGCAGGACTGCTAACCCCAGACATACATTTTACCCCCCAACCCCATCACAGCTGTGTATGACCTTTATCTGACTGGTGGCAAACTAGAGCCCATTGAATCTAAGCAGGACATTTCTGGAGGAATAAACTTAAAAGTGTTGAGGAGGTGGACACCCAGAAAGTAAAATATATGAACCCCTAAGTATTAAGGAACTGAAAGTTTAAGACTTAGTATATGGGATATATATCATATGCGGTCCATATCGTTGTTAATGCCTGATGGATAAAGAAACTGAGGCACAGAAAAGTTAAATGATTTGACAAAGATCATAGCCAGTATGTAGCAATATAGACTGCAAAGAACTGATCTTTTAAACTCCATGCTTTCTGTTTTCGCTGCAACACAATATTTCACCTAAAAAATTGTTCATTCAATACAGGGTATATATACATATTATGCAGGTAACAAGATATTGTAGATATATCAGTTAAACTTTCATATCTCTCCCCTTAGCGCAAGAAAATGCCAGGTGTACTAGACGTAGCAGAAAAACAGAAAGAGGGAAAAGTAATTATAAATGAAAAAACTAGGGTTGAACATCTGAATCCTATTTATGTATGATAAAAATTATTGTAGCTGTGTTGAGTTGAAAAAATGTTGCCTTGATATCACTCAAAATTCAAACCCAAATCCCTGCATTTGTGTCAACTTAAGGTTGAATGTTAGACTCTGTTGGGCATGATTTGAATGATCACATCATTCAGCATCTATTTTCTTGGTTCTACTTTGATGAAACTGCTGTATACAAAAGAGGAGTTTTTACACTCAGAATGGGTTCCTGCATGACTGAGGAATCAATTCAAACATTGCTTATTAAACCTGCAGCAACATAGCAATTCACTATTGTTAATATTTTCATTAAACCATCAAAGCTTCTTGATTTAAACACATTTTCTTTTTCTAATCAGTCAGCATATCTGAACACTAAAGCTTGTTTGGTTTTCTCAGGGTTTTGGTCGGTTGTTTGCTCTGAGGAATTTGGCCTGTTTTATAAAGTTAATAGTGTTTGGGAAAGGTGCTGTAGGAACACTTCTGACAATCCAGTGAGTTCATTTACCAAGCATTTCTAGAAAAAGATCTGGGTCAGTCTCTTAAGAATTTTAACAGGAAGACAAAAATCTAAATGTCACCAATGTATTCTTGCACATTTGATAAATGCTAGAATTGGCTAAATGACATAAAATATTCACAACATTGTTCTATATGAAAAGTAGTCCAAGTTCCAGTTCAGCTTGCCAAGAACGAATCTCTGCTCAGTCCCTTGACTGAGACTCCATCTCATATCTCATGACCCAGTAAGGCAGATCCCTCAGCAAGAGGTAGTAGGTTTTTCTGCTTTGTTTTGTGTTTTGTTTTTGGTGCTGGGGATTGAAACCAAGGCCTTGCACATGCTAGGCAAATAGTACACCATTGAGCGACACCCCAGCCCAAGAGGCAAATTATCTTAAAGTCAATAACATGCCTAAATTTGAAAACAGGAAGGAAATGTTTGGGGCATGTATTCCCCTATGATCTAAATTGTGATCAAAAAGTGGTCAAGGGACGGACTTTTCAAGCACTCCTGTGTAAGAGCTGTTAGAACCAGACCCTTCTAACTCCTGGGAATACACATCAGCCCAACTACTCCTGAGTCACACTGCAGCTTCTTCTCTCCTACGATGTTCACATCCCGCAGTGTGAGCCTGTTAACCATTCCATATTCTAGACATGGTTCTGGCGATAGAAGTTTTCATACAATCAGGCAGTTTGGGAACATGTTAAAGACTATCAAGACCAGAGGTGCCTAAACATTCCTGGGTCATAGCACTATGAATGTCTTAGTAATTTTTTTTCATAGTACTCCTAGGTTAAAACCAATAATAAATAGTCTCCTTTATTACGTAGGTGGATCTAAAATTTAATAATTAGTTATGTCCTAACAACTTAGTTGTTGGTTTAAACGCAGAAACACGCGCGCACACACACACACACACACACATATACACAAATTAAAAGAAAATCATATTTTCCTTAATTCTTAATCACAACTTCCTAATGTGATAATGTACATTTGTTCAGCTCTGCACATCACCAAGCTTGGAATCAAATTGGACATTACTACCTCCTTTCTTTTTTATGCTGAACTTCATATAGTACTTGCTTTTCATCATAGCAACAACCAAAAGGCAGGTTTTAGAATTGCAGCATGAGCTGATGTCTCAAACTATCTCAAGTTATTATTTTGCCTGGTGTCTGAAAAGTGTCAAGTATCACTATTTCTCCCGAAAATTCAAAATATTCTGCAATACCCCTGTGAGTTCATTGCTGCATCTCAAGATGCCTTGGTACACAGTTTTGGAATTGTGAATCTAATTCTATACCTCAATTCATGGAAAAGCAAAGTAAGAACAAGAATAATTGAAGGACCTTTTCCAAAACCATGCCACTAATTATAAGCTAAGTCAAAATAAGAGGCCGAGTTTAAGATACTAAAATGTTATTCTATGCTCTTAGATTTAACTAATCTGTACATTTGAATTAGTTAAAACTTGAATCATCAGAGTAAACACATGGATTTGAAACTAAGCCCATCTCCTAAGGCACTCATCTTTGCATTCGCTACAAGATGTCCTCGATGTATTGATCAAAAGAAAAGGCGTAAAGAGGTGAGGGACTTGCCTAAGGATGCAGAATTATAGATCAAGAAGAGCAGCCTCCCGCAGACCTTCTGTCCGGACTCTCCTCAGCACATTGTCGTTTCCCTCCTCCCTTTGTCCAGAGGCCTCTCTTCATCCCTTCTCAAGCACAATTTTCTTCCTCCTTGTTTCTCCTGTTTTTGCCTTTAATGTATTATAATTCCAGGGACTTTACGGGGTGTTTGTTTGTTTAAAGAGAGAGGGACAGTGAGTGAGAGAGAGAGAGGGAGAGAATCAATTTCACTCAGTTTTTCACGTGGCTTTCGTTGCTCCGGCACTTTGTTGTGTCCGTGTTGCTGGGGTTCAACCCGCATTCTCACCCATGTGAGGCAAGCGCCACAGCCGTGGACCCACCGCTCCGGCCCTGGACTTTATGTCTTATTAGACCAGTCCCTCCGCAATTCATCTTAGCAATTGTGGTAGAAGCTATTCATACCCAAAATTCATTCCTTGCTTCTTTATAAAAGAACACACAATATTTTGTCAAGTTATTTATGGTAATGGTTTTGTTTTCCTGACTCTTTTGCAACTAGACCCAGCCGAAAGACTAATTTCTGCTAACAGGCTATAAATAGAAGTAACACATGCAGTTTCTGGAAAGCATCCTTACAAAGGAGGGATTTTCTGTGGGCTGGCTGGAGTTCATGAGGAGGAAGCTACACATTAAGGCTGGTAAAACAATAATACAAAAGGAAGCTGATTCTTGCTGATCTTGGGCCTCTTTACAAACCCTGGACCGCTCACCTCTGGACTTCACTTATATGAGGAAGAAACAGAGGATTTAAGCCCCTGTTATTTGAGGGTTTGGGGTTTTTTTTGTTTTGTTTTGTTTTGTTTTGGTTAGTACCAGCTAAACCTAGTACTAATAAACCATCATAACACTATAACAGTTGTAACATACTTTAGAACAACTCCTTCAGATTCCCACTATTATACATTTACAATATGTAAAACTTTTACAACAGGGGATGGAGCAGTGGCTGGGCAGTTGGAATGCTTGCCTGGCACACGCAAGGACCCTGGTTCAAACCCAAGCACCACATGCACAACTAAGCATCAGAGAAACAAAGGCCAGATGAAAAAATAAATAAAATTGATGCCCTCGAAGAAGAAGAAGAAGAAGAAGAAGAAGAAGAAGAAGAAGAAGAAGAAGAAGAAGAAGAAGAAGAAATCTTGTAGCAGAGCTATCAGGATTGAAAAACACGGTTAACCAAATCAAATCTTCACTGGAAGAAACCAACACCAGAGCTTACTCTACTGAAGAAAAGAAAACCTTAGGACAAATAACTCTAGGTATCTGTCAAGTATGAAATCAAACTCACCATTACTGCCAATAAGATTAAGCTATTTACTAATATCCTATGCCTCACATAGAAGTGTATTTTATAAACCAAATGATTTCTGACTAAAATATATAAAGAAGTTAGCATGTATTCAGAAGAGAAAGTCTCATGTAAAATTAGTCCACTTTAAAATGACAAACTGAAAACTTTGATTTTTCCCTGTTCTTTCCCCCAACCCTACTAATGACAAAAGAGGTTTTAAACCCTACCCTCAGTAGAACAACCAGAGGAGGGATGAAGTCACTGAAGTTTGGAAGCTGGAAAACAGATGAAAAAGCAATAAAACTCCAAAAAGCTAAATCCTAAACCAGCAGTGCGAATGGCCAAAAAGCTACGTAACTTGCTTTACAAACCACAACTCCCAAATAGCGCAGGAATCCACATTAAACATGGCTCTGGAAGTGGAGAGGTGGAAAACAGAGCTCATCTTTCCTCAATCCCATGCAGCTAGACAATCACTCTTCCCCATTCTCAGTACAGGAAGATATTCTCCAGAGAAGATAAAATGCAAGAACTCAGGATTGATGGAACCCAGGCATAATTGTGAGAAATAGCATACTAAAAAACAGGAAGATTAAATGAAAGTTTATATACTGAACTTCTGGAAACCCCAGTCCTCTTTCATTATTCCAACAACAGAATGCTGGCATGAGTTGTACAGTTCTTTTTTGGGAAATATGACTATCCCAAAGTGACATACCTAAAGATTCTGACCTTGGTGTGTTCCCTACAAATAGCCCACAGAGATTAACCTTATAAAGCTCAGTATCCATAAGCCTTAGCCACATGCTCAGAATTTCCACCATCTTTTAAATCTATAATCATTCTTTTAAAAAAAAAAGAGAGAGAGGGACAGTGAGAGAGAAAGAGAGAATCAATTTTACCTAGTTTTTCACTTGGCTTTCCTTGCTCTGACACTTTGTTGTATACGTGGTGCTGGGTTTCAAACCAGTGTCCCTGTGCATGCAAGTCAAGTACCGAAATCACTGAGCCACTGCTCCAGCCCTCTGTAATCATTCTTAATCACAAACAGCCAAAATACACGAAAAAAAATTGTAATATGCAAGTCAACTAATGAAAACATGTAAAGAGAAAAAGCAATTTGAAGAAAATGGATATTTCTTTTTTTTTTTTCAGGACTGAGGACCGAACTCCGGGCCTTGCGCGTGCTAGGCAAGTGCTCTGCCACTGAGCTAAATCCCTAACCCTGAAAATGGATATTTCACATGGGGAAAAAACTTACAAAACACAAAGAGAATATCCTTCTAATCACACCTTAAAATGATTTGAAGTTATTATATCTGTAAAAGAAGGACAAGATACTTTAAAACATCAGAGAATAAGAGAAAGATCTTGGAGCTGACATGGTGGATGGCACACACTTGTAATTCCAGCTTGGGAGGCTAAGGCAGGAGGATCACAAGTTTGAGACCAACTTGGGCAATTTATTGTCTCAAAATTAAAAATAAAAAATCCAGGGATGTAGCTGAGTGATAGAGCACCCATGGGTTCAGTCCCCAGTACCATACACATACACGAAACCTAAAAGCTAAAAAAAAGCATATGAGAGGGCTGGAACAGTGGCTCAGCAGTTATGGCGCTTACCTGGCATGCACAAGGACCTGAGTTCAAAACTCAGTGCTATGTACACAACAAAGTCTCAGAGCAATGAAAGCCACGTGAAAAACTAAAATAAAATTGATTCTCTCCTCTCTCTCTCTCTCTCACACCGTCTGTCTCTCTTTAAAAAAGAAAAGGTAGGTGAGAGAAGTAATAAAGGAAGGGAAGCAATTCAGGACATCCACAATCTGCTAATATGAATTCCAAAAGTGATTAGAGGAAATAATTCAAGAGAACTTCTTAGCATTTTGAAGACAGGAGTTTCCAGAATGAAGACATCAATGGAGTACATATCATAATGGATAAAATGACCCACAGCTCTGTTTAAATATAGATTAAATTTATATATATAAATTTCTGAACCTTAGGGAAAAGAAAAAAATTAAAGGGTTTTAGATTTAAAACACACACAGGCACAAATTTGAGTCAGAAGGCTATCAGATTTCTTAGTAGCAACAATAGAAGCTGGCGGACGATGGAGAAATGCTGTCCAAATTAAATTATGGTAAATGTGAAGGGGAAAACATGGACTTCAGTCATTGAAGATCCCAAAAATTTCTCAGGAATCTGCCAGAAGATAGCATTTATCAAAATAAGAGTGAAGTAGGACAAAAAACTAAAAAAGACATGATATCCAGGAAATCAGGGCAGCCAACATAAAAGAATCGAAGCTCATTCCCTGAAGCAGGGGTCAACAAACCATGGCCCACAGGCCAAATTTAGCCGACACCTGTTTTTATGTAGTCCAAGAACTCAGAATGGTTTTTAGAATTTTAACTGGCTTTCCAAAATCAAAAGAAGCATATTTTGTCATAAATTTTACATGGAATTCAAATTTGAGCATTGGTAAGTAAAGTTCCATGGGAACCTAGTCTCATTTCTTCATGTGCCTGTCATCTGTGGTTGCTCACCTTATAATGGCATATTTGAACAGGTGTGCCTGAGACCATATGGCCTGAAAAACCCAAAATATTTATTACAGGGACCTTTACATGGCCTTGCCCTGGAGGATGGTGAGGGAGGATCCCAGAATAACAGCTCTGCAGCAAGCCTAGCCAGCAACTCACCAGAGGAGACAACGAAAATCGGTGGAATCCCAGAAGGGCTTGCAATAAGGAAGATCTGTTTGATTCAGGAAGAGTTTGAGGATAAACGGCCTTAGGTGCACAGAAAATTAAATAAACAAAAAATAAGATTATTAAAAATCAATTATTTTTTAAAAGTGGTACAGGAAGATTGTCATAGTACACTACATAGTTCAGCTGTGAATAGCATTTATGTAGTTGTGATAATATAAGCACTGAATACTAAACAAAACTGCAATGTAATTGTATAAAGAAAATTGAAAAATTAGAAATGTACCCGGTAGTAACAAGAATACTGGTGGCTACAGGAATACACAAAAGGCAAATTCTTATTTTCCACAGACAATAGAAAGAAAGTGCACAAAATTAAAAGTCTGAAAGTAGCAGCATAAGCTCTAGTGTCACAGCAAAATACTGAGAGAAACAGGGAAAGAGCTAAAAGTGAGTTCCTTCAGCGATTGGGGAATGACGTTAAGGTAGAGAGCAGGGAGGCACAGGACAAGCCTGCTATTTATCAAGGTAAGGCTTATGGTCAATTTGATGTTCTAAACCAAGTATATGTATTACCTTGATACAAACAAAAACCGAATTTGATACTAACCCCTCACAGAGATTTCTATCTAATTAGTTGACATGCTTTACCAGGTAAGTTTTTCAAATAATGATTTTAAACACACCTGATTTGAGAATTATAAGTTCTTTAAGAAATAAAGATCTAGGGGCTGGAGCAGTGGCTCAGCAGCTATGGCCCTTGCCTGGTATGGGCTAGGATGTGGGTTCGAACCCCAGTACCATGTACACAACCAAGTGTCAGAGCAGCAAAGGCCACATGAAAAATTAATCAGATTGATTCTCTCTTTCTCGCTCTCTCTCTCTCTCACTGTCTCTCTCTCTTTAAAAAAAAGAAAAAAGGTATGAAGATCTTTTTATCTCTCTGGAGAGAGATCAGAGAGAGGATAGGGAGGGAATCAACAATGTAGCATACTCTTTACACCAAAAAATACTCATGTAATCATTTAATTCTGTAAAATTCACAATCTAAGCATTTATATTGCTTGTAAGGGTGAAATATAGAAGAATCAAGAGGCTGGGGTGTGGGCAATGTGGGGATAATTCTGGTTTAAAAACAAATGCAGGGGTTGGGGATTTAGCTCAGTGGCAGAGCGCTTGCCTAGCAGGTGCAAGGCCCCAAGTTCGATCCTCAGTCCTGAAAAAAAAAATGCATATCATATTGTTACTTAATATGCATTTATGATTGTGCAATAACTCAACTCCTTACTAAAAACACTGAAAAAGAAATAAAGATCTTATTTTACTTACTAACATTAAGTTGGTAAGTAAAAGTGAAGGTATATTTAAAAACTGATTAATTATGAATGTATTCAAAATTCCTTCAGTTTATTCCACTCTACATAGATGATTACTACTGAGAACTTATTTAAATATCGCTTCTCTTTTTTTCACATTTTTTAAGGGAAAAATACTAATTTTTTTATTAGATGGATATAGAGATACAATTGAGGGGGAAACATTATCAAACATTCAAGAACCATTGTGTATATACTTAGTTATCCAGGGCTAATGCCATATCATGGATGCCCAGCTTGGGTTCCCCCTGTTGCTGTTTCCCCCAGAAGAACTCCTGAGTTAAATGGATATCTCATGGAGGACAGAGATCTCCTTCTGAGATGATTCCCCCATATTCCCATTCTCCAGTCTCCTAGGAGTTTTTCCTACACCCTCCCCTTGACCCCCTCCCTACACCTCCAAGTATCCTAGGGCGTCATCTCCCTGTTTTTTCACATTTTTTAATTGGTGCATTAAGGCTGTACATCATGATGGGCTTTGTTACATAATCATACATATGCACACAACATAACAATATAATTTGGCCAATATCCCACCCAAGTGCTCCACCCACACACACTCGTCCTATCCCTTGGTCCCTTTCTTCTGCTGATTGGTGCAGGATATATTTTTTTTCTCCTCCTCCCACCCTCCATACCCTCCCTTTCTTCCCTTCTGTGCTTCCTCCCCTCTCACCTTCTACTTTTACTCTACTAAACTTTCTTTAGCTCTTCTATTAATTTACATTTGAATGGTTCTTTATGTAGTCTTATCCTTCCCCTGCCTTTCCTTTATTTTACTCTAGCTTCCACAAATGAGAGAAAACATGACTTTTGAGTTTCTGAGTTTAATTTCACTTAGCATGATATTCTCCATTTCCATCCATTTGCCAGCGAAAGTCATACTTTCATTCTTTCTAATAACTTAGTAGAACTTTGTTATACATATATATCACAATTTCTTAATTCATTCATCCAGCGTTGAGCATCTGGGTTGATTCCATAATTTAGCTATTGTGAATTATACTGCTATAAACATTGATATGGCTGTGTCACTGTAGTATGCAGTATTTCGATTCTTTGGGAAGATCCCCAGGAATAGAATAGTTGGGTCATATGCTAAGCACTTCTCTTGATCACCTAAAACTGTTTAAAAGACCTAATAGAAGGGGCTGGAGTGGTAGCTGAGTGGTTTCAACATGTGCCTGGCGTGCACAGGACCTAGATACAAACCACAGCACCACGTATACAACAAAGTGTCCAAAACATGAAACCCAGATGAAAATATTGATTCTGTCTTAAAAAAAAAAAAAAGTAATGGAGGAATGTTTGTATTATATAAGATAGTAGGATTCAAAGAAAGGCAAAGACTTTTGGGTTCTAGCTACAAAATATAAACAAATGAAAAATGAACACTTTAATTTACAGTTATAAATAAACATAAAACTGAATGTGTTCCCTTAATTGAACATCCCAAATTTGTTTTTTAGTACATATTATCTTTGAAAGTCACTCAACATGGGACACATTTTTTAAATGTCCTAGATTTTATATGAATCGTACATGGGGCTTTTAGTTGAGGATTTATACTCATATTTGACAACCAACTTAAAGCTGGGCTTAATCAGCAATTTTCTTCCCTAATACACTTACCTTGGAATTCCTGAATTTCAGTTTTAACACTCTTCATTCAAATGATGATGAGTTTGCGGCACAGGACCTGGGGAGCGGGTGGATATGCTATTTAGTTAAACACTAACTGTACTTTCAAATTGTACTTTGAATTCATTTACAAAATGATTCTGGAAAATAAGAAGGGCTAGGTGTGTTTACCTGTATCCCTAATTAGACTGTAATTGCTTCTTCTGAGAAGTCTGCCACACTCTCCTTGTTCTTAATGGAATGTTGCAATTGCAACTCAAATCACCATCAAGAGAGCATTATGCAATTTTATCTGTCTATATTCTACTTCTGTTTTATGTTGTTGTTATATTGAAGCTATAGAGGGGTGTACTTTCTATCACTGCAAAGGCCAGATAAAATAGTTTAACTACTACATCAAATTGGGAAATTATACCTATAAATTGTCTGCTGCTGTCTTTGGATTATGTCTGTAAAAGATAAAAGCATTTTTTCACCTTTTAGGAAGAACACTCCCAATGACTTTTTTGCCTCACATATAAATTATCTTTTAAGGGACCAGGTGCAATGGACCAAAAATTGGCCATCTTCCCAACCCAGCTTTGTGTTTGATTTCTAAATGTACTTGTCGAGTTAGGAATCACAGAAATGCAGAATTTAGAGTTTGAAGACACATAGTCAAGAACTGTCTTCCTGCATCTTTTGCCTTGGGGGAGAGAAAGAGGTGGGGGAATGGTATTTTGAGGGAAGTCATCCAAACTGAAATGAACTTAATTGCTTTTCCTGTGGATTTCCCTGCCTGCACAGGTGGCTGTCAGAGTCCTCTGTCTCCACCCTCCATGTCAGTGCCAACATGAGAGGAACCCAGAATTTGGAAATCAGGGTAGACACCCAGGCAACTCTCCAGCTTTGTTGGAAATGTGAGATGAACTTGGTGCCACTGGAAACCTCTGTGTGACAAGATCAGATGATTAATATTTAAAGCAGAGCACCAGTGCAAGAAGAGCCCACTCCTCCCAAGCCAGTTTGGAACCACAAGTGTGGGTTTACATCAGCTGAGGACTTTCAGGTGGTGGTGACACTCCACAGTATTTCTTCACTGACATGATTTTTGAACTGTGAAGTCCGTTTCAGAATACTCTTCGTAGGATAAGATATTTCTAATTAACTACAAAAGGGCTAGCAAGGAGGCTGCCTGGGGATGTTGATCAGACAGAGAAAGTAAAAACACTTTACTCTGATTTGTGCATTTGCCACTTTTGTCCCCTCACATTCACAGCACACTGTGATCAAATGAGGAGATCTTTTTCACATTGTGTTCGACTTAAGGAAGGCAGTGCAACCCCATGCATTTCTGATGGACTAAGTGTGAGTCTAGCTCCTGCAATAGCTTATGACAGAATCTCAGGACAGCATCATCTTCTAGATAGTAGTCGAGTTGGAAGCTGAGGAGATACACAGGGGCTTTGCATTTGCTGTTGCCTGGCTCAGAATTCTCTTCACACCACCAGCTTATTCACTAGGTATTTCAATATCAGATGCTTAAAAAGATCTTTCATTTTCTTTCTTTCAACCTACACTCCTCATTCTTATCTACCTTGCTTATCTCCTTCATGAAATTACTACACAATTATTTTAAAAATGCACTCTTTCCTTATCTCTCTCTCAGAATGGAAGCTTCATGAGGCATCACATTTCCGGGACTCAGCAAACACTTGGAACCCTAACCCTCCTGCGTGTATAGAGCATAACTAATAAAGATGTGTGAAGGAATGAGTACAGATTACCGAGAAACTTTACTTATTTTAAAACATTTTTATTTTTGTCAAGTCTATCAGTCAGCTTTTACTATGTTATTTCAGCAATAGTAACTTCAAAAATCTCAAGACTTAAAAAAGATTGTTTCTTGCTCAGTTTCTATATGAGCTGGAGCTTGGACCCAGTAGTCTTCATCCTTAGGCTAAGACTGAGGTAGTGGACCTTATTTGGGATAGTTGCTGGGTCATGTCATTCTCATGGCAGAAAGAAAGGAGCAAACTGAAAACATGCAGTGTCTTAAAAATAGGGTCTGGCATATAGCACTTCTACTTGCAAGAAGATGTTCTCTTACAATAAAAGTTACTAGGAAAATAATATAATCAACTGCAATAGGATATTGCTCAGAAACTCTTACTTACCAGCAATTTGTAGCCTAACCTTGCTCATATTGGTGTCCATTCACTCTTAATTCACTGGGCTTCCCAAATTACAACAGTCACATCCAAGATCCTCTACATGCTAAAACTTAAGACTAATAGGTAAGCGGTACCCTTATTCCACCCCTTCCCAGTGCTTGATGACGCCTTTGCCATTCCTGCCTGTTTTATAGGTAGTTACACATCTTCATCTGCACAAAAGAAAACCAAGGGGCTGGAGCGGTGGCTCAGCGGTTTCGGCGCTTGCCTGACAAGCATGAGGACCTGGGTTCAAACCCCAGCACCACATACACAGCTGAGTGTTGGAGCAACTAAGGCCATGTGGAAAACTAAATAAAGTTGTTTCTCTCTTTAAAACAAAACAAAACAAAACAAAACAAAACAAAAAAAAGAAAACCAAGTCCTTGAACTTCCCGGTGCCTTTCATTGTGCCATTCTCAAAGGAAAACACTATGAGAAGTTCCTTTCCCAGAAAAAGCCAGAGTAAACGATTGGAAGATGTAAAATGAGGCCATGTTTGTCCTAAATCCTTAGGGTGACATTTAGGTAACAAACCTCCCATAAACAGTACAATAACCCGAGGCTCATTAGTCTTTCATAAACTGTGTGATTATTCAATTTTGACACTTAACCTAGGTATCTGTCTTCCTCCTTTTGTTTTTGTTTGTTTGTTTGTTTTTGTTTTATTTGTTTTGGACCGGGGATTGAACCCAGAGGTGCTTAACCACTGAGCCACATTCCAAGCCTGTATTCTATTTTTATTTTGAGTCAGGGTCTTGATAAGTTGAACTTGAGGCTGTTGAGGTCATGAGGCTGTTGACCTTGTGATCCTCCTGCCTCAGGCTCCTAAACTGCTGGGATTGTAGGTGTGTATCATCATGTCCAGCTCTTTCCCCATTTTCTAATTTCAATATTTATAATAGATTCTTTAAAGTTTTCAGCAGTCCATTGTAAAATTACTGGGAATGCCTATTTGAGATGAAAATTTTTGAACTATGGTCCCAGCCAAGGTAAAAAAGGAACAAATCCAAAATAACTCTCATCTGAGCACTTCTGCATTAAAAGTTTTTCCCAATCCAGTGTCATGTGGAATTATACCCTGTACAGTAATGTGGATAGTATTTTTTACAAGAAATTTTCTTTTAGAAACTATTTACAGTGTCAAATCAACATCAAAATACTTTACATTTTAGAAAAATTAAGGATATATGTGTGGCTAGACAAGTAAAAAAATACATGAGCTCTTATCTGCTTTTGTTCTGTGAGTGGTGTTAGTTATATCATCCAGAACAGTGGGTACAGACTTAGGATCAAAGTCTCTATGGACCCAAGTCAGTGTTTGATTAACACCTCACTAACCATTTCCCTCTATTTACTCTTCGGGTCTCTTTCCAGATATTCTTTTCTGTTGTCTTCTCATTTCCTTGTAAATACTTATTTTCCAGATTTTTAGTCGTTTTCATACCCACCTCTGGGCCTGGGCAAGTCTTTACTTCAGTTTAGACCTCAAGGCTTACAGAACGCAACAAACAGTATGTATCATATAAACAAAAATAAATTCCTTGTCGCAAAATTTTTATACTGAAATTAATTTCTCAGTTTTCACATAATGCAGATTTGTATAAATTCTATGGGGAACTCCAATAAGGAGTCTTCTCTCGTCAAATACTTTCTTTCTCAGTATTTAAAACATACGAGGGAAGAAAGCAACAATTCAGTGCATGACACAAAATAGGATCAGGATCATTTTCTGTTCTCCCGCATCCATTTCTGATCAGTTTAGAATTTGCTATGGTTCAGTCAACTTCTCGAATAGTTGTGGAATGTGAAATGCCTACGTGAGATTATGGGAGACCCCCCCCCCCACCTCCTCTTCCAGGAGTCACTACCAGATGTAAATAGGATGATATGTCCCTGCATGTTACTGTTGCTAAACTATGAGCAAAGTAAGGGGGGGGGGGAAGACTGATTTAGATAATACATCTAAGATGCTTGTTGAGTGAAATACCAAGTAACCAAGTAGAGTCATGTCTTGCCTTGTCCGTCATCAGCCAATCAATGACACTTGAACCTGGGATGACCAGGTCAACTTGCTACCACAGCTACCAAGAGGGAGAGGGAATGCATAGATCACCTCTCAGAATGACAATTACTGTGTAGAGGTATGGTAATTCTACAAACCCTGGTCATTGTCTTGCTTAGCAAGAGGCTTCCTCTGCTCCCGCAGCTTAATACCAGCTCTCTCAGATCTTAACACAAGGGAAACAAAAAGGCCTTTGGGATATCAACTCCCTGGGCCTGATTGAAATTGAATTTCACTCTGCTTAGAACAAGTTTTTTGTTTTTTGTGTTTTTTTTTTAAAGATTATAGCAAAGGAAGCCTTTGAGTGAACTGGGTTCTTTCTTTTGCATGTAAATGAATATGAATACGAATAGAGTCAGTAGGTAGACTTCTGCCATCTTCTTCCACTCACTCCCTATCCCAGTGACATTTTTTTTCTTGGACTAGAATGTCATCATAAAATGTAAATCCATCATATTCCTGTTTAGGATCAATACCACTTATTTACTATTAATTTGTCATGTTTTTATACATGTGCTGTTGTAGCCTGTAATCCTTAAATTTGCTCTGGAGATTTGGAGATTTCACCAAATCTCCAAGATCAAAAGCCTTAAAATTTTTGTTTGCATTTACATGCAAAGCTTACAAAGTTCTCAAGGGGGAAGTGGTGGTAAGAGCATTCTTCAAACCCTTGTTAATTGTTAACTGTCAAAGCCTGAGGGTAAAATGCCAGAGGTTTGTTTTAACAGGGAAAAAAAAATGATGTTAATTTTAAAAATTCTTAAAACTCAGTGGTGAACATGAATGATTTTTTTTCTCATCAACTCACTTAAAATCTTAGTGTAATTGTTAATCAAAGCTAAAAAGGCATATAAAAACATTAGCTTGCTTTCTCTCTCTGAAAGATGGATGTAGAGGCTGCCTGGAGGATCATAACTAAGGCAAAGTCAGTGGGAAAACTGGTATTTTAGGCACATTATTTTAAATCACTCAAGTCCCCAAAGAAGCTTTCAGTAACAGCTGTTGCTTTGATCATCCTAATACTGTTGAAAAATAATATGTAAAATTAGACTACTGTATACCCCTAAAATTAGCAATGAGCTGAAAGATAGGGATATAAATCACATATTCTAATCTGCCTGTCTTACTACAGGATGACTCAATTAACAATGAAACCATCTAAAAGACAATCTAAATCAATTCAGTAAAAAGACTATTTCGGTGTTTGAAATTGTAAGTGTATTCTAAAGTGTATATGCTTATTAATAAATCATTTTATAATTATATTTCTATAAAATAAAATGGAATGAGTTATTTACAAATAGAGCCAAGATTCACTTTAAATGACTGATTTTTTTTTTAAGTAACCATTTTTATTATGTGAACACATGCCTCTCCAAAAACACAGACCTTTTTTTCAGACAGGGTATGTTGCCCAGGTAGCCTCAAATTCCTGGGCTCAAGCTATCCTCCTGCCTCTCTCTCCCATGTAGCTGGGATTATAAGCACACAGCACTGTTCCCGGCTTCAGGCTTCAATAAATCTGGTGTTAGAGTTCACAGATGGCCTCTACTCCCACTAATGATGCTAGATATACACACAGGCTTAAGGTAACTGATTATTTTCTACCCTGAACTATTTGATGATAATTATGGTACTATTATTTTTTATGTCTCAACCAAGCTATTTAAAGAATTGATACTACGAAAGGAGAAAAACGTAAAAATAAATATTTTTAAAAGCAAATCTTTTGGTGTATTCATTTTTGTTTTGAATTGTGTACCCAAAAACATTTCTTTCCTTTCAGGAGGTAATAAAAAGTGACAGAGAATTTTGCCTAGTTTACCTTTTAATATTTCCTATCATCTGCACTGCATATCCTAACGTTTCCCATCTTACATTTTCTGAAGAGACTGCAATTTCATGCCTACAGATTTTTACTTTCTAACACTTAATGACTAAACGATCGGTGGCTGGATGATTCTAAATTGGGCTTTTAGGACAAATAACTGTCCAAAAGGAACTCATTTAGCAGCTTGCTTTCTCCAGGAACATGTGTCATTGTCTTTCTTCATGTTTTCCTGAACTGTTTATTGTAATTAGTAGACACAGTTTTATCATTTCCATTTCTCTCTCTCTGATTGGCCTGAGCTGTAAAGTTGTTCTTGGAAATGCCACCCAAGGGAAGGCCAGCACTTCCCAAGTAGCCACAATGAAGTGATCGCCTGAGATGGCGCAGAGATTGGGTGCCCAGCAGGCACCAAGCATTTCTGAAGGGCCTCAAACTGTAACTTCAAATTACGATGCTATGGAAAACTTACAAGCCTTTTTCCTCAGTTCAGTTTTACCATTTCAATCCTCTGTAGGATGGAGGGGTAGGGAAAAGTCTTACTCTTTTAGAATTTGCTTTCCCCCACATACATTCTTCTTTGAGAAAAAGTAATTATATTGATTTAAATTTATAATAGTGATCGTGAAATACTTTTTAGAATTTTGGAATCTTCAGGGCCATTCAGGCATTAAATTTGCTACCAGGATTGTGGAGGTGCAGAAAAAAAGAAAGAAGCTCTTCTGTGTGCCTACACAGTGATATTTCCGGTACACAGCGTAATCCTGTATAAAATCGTTATCACTGGAATTCAAGTAAATTATGTACAATTTAGCTACAGCAATAACTGATTTTTAATATATTATATTCTTTGAAAACCAATTGTTAATATAGAATTATTCTGAACTGTACATACCTTACTTACTGGATAGTCTATTTCCTAACTACTTGTTAGAGGTGATGTTAGGACTCAAATGTACCTTAAAAATTTGATAGTTGATACTCTACTAAGATTCCTCGTTTTCAACTCTCATTTTTAACATATTTCTTAAAATGCTGCTTCTAGTTGAGATTATCACTCTCTTTATACCTCAATACCTGTGTTTCTTCTCTGATTAGCCAGAGAATTTACCAAAAACTTTTATATAGGTCTTCATTGCAAAGATTCCAAATCATATCACGTTAAAAAGCAAGCATACCAAAATTTGGCTCACAGAAATACACCAAAGGATAAGCAAACTAATTATTTTTACTGTTCTGTGGTATTGTTGAAGTTGTCTCAAACTAAGACAACAACACATTTATTCTGTCACAGGTCTGGAGGTCTTCAGTATCTCTGGGATAAAGGCAAGGTATTGACAGGACTGGTTCCTTCTGGAGCATGAGGGAGAATCTGTTCCCTTGCTGTTTCTCAGCCTCTAGTGGCTGCCTGGACTCCTTGGTTGGAGGCTCCTTCCTCCATCTTCAAGGTATTATCACTCCAGCCTCTGTCATCGTCCCTTGGCCTTCTCCCTCTCTCTGTATCCTCTGTGTCCCTCTTAAGGACTACTGTGATCACAAGGGAACCACACTGATTATCCAGGATAATCTCCCCCTCTCAGTATCTTTGATCACATTTGTAAAGTCCCTTCTGTCATATAATGTGCTAGTCACATGTTCCAGGAGTTTGAGTATGGATGCATCTGGGGACCATTATTCAGCCTACCACCCCAGACTAGGGGTATCTGCACTAATGATGTGTGTGCACAACTCCCCCACCACACAATCTTAGCTCTTTGTGTGTTGAACCCAGTGGTGCTCGACCACTGAGCTGTATCCCTAGCCCTTTCTTTTATTTTGAAGAAGGGTTTCACTAAGCTGCTGAGGCTGGTCTCAAATTTGCAATCTTCCTGCCTCAATCTCTGGGATGACAGGTGACTGACCCCCCACAGCAGCTCCCTATGCCCAGCTCCAAAGCCCTGAGAACCCAATATGCAACAGGGAGAGCCTGGATCAGGTATCGTCTGTTTCCATAATTCACGGCAACAAATGACAGCATAAGAAGAGATGTGAGGGGGCTGGAGTGGTGGCTCAGCAGTTAGGGGGCTTGCCTGGCATGCGCAAGTACACAGGTTCAAACCCCAGCACCCACGTACACAGCTAAGTGTCAGAGCAACGAAGTCGTGTGAAAAACTCAATAAGAGTTGATTCTCTCTATCCTTCTCTCTTAAAAAAAAGAAGAGCTTTGCACAAAAACAAGGCATCTCCGAGTCTAAATGAAATTCAGGTCAGACAGAGTATTTAACAGTACAGTACAATTATTGTTAAGCATAGGTCAGAGACAGGACGTAATTTTAAATAGGTAGTGCTTTAATCACAGGGTATACTAAGGAAGGAGCTAATCTTAAAGAAAAATGAGGGACAGCTGGGATTATTTTAAGGATTAAATGAGAATTTATGCATGGCACTAGGCATAGTGCCTAACACTTACTAAATGCTCAAAAATGTTAATTATTATCATTTCTTCCAATGCTCTCAGACAAAACCATTTTCTTTCTCTCTGCTTGCAATGATGAATCTACGAGTAGTTTATCCCCTGACAGAAAAGCACTTACATTTCTATCCCCAAAGAGGGTGCTAACACTGAGCTAAAGAAAATCTGGGAAGACACGCTCTCCAGCGGGCCACCAGCATAATCTCTGACATGCCTCTCTTTCCTGAGATGACCTTCTTTTCCCGGGTTAAAGTTGAGGAGCCGGGCATCAGCTGCTACTTGGAAAAGTGCTGAGTGGCTGATGTGTGCTGTCAGCGGTGTCGAGGCCAGCCGGACAATGTCGCCAGCCCCTTCCTTTCCACTCCCATTTGGCAAAGACTGCCATGGTGATGCTCAGGAAGGTGGGAGGTGACGAAAACTCTCAGTTCTTTCCAGTCATATCAGACACCCACTTAAAGTGCCGTCTTCCCAATCGTGGGTTCAGAGTGGACGCAATAATGTGAAGTGGCAGAGAGAAGCCCTCATCTGAAGGGAAGTCCAGTGGCTGCAGGCAAATGGCAGATTCAGACTGTTTCCTCCTCTCCCACCAGCTGACCTGCAAAAGGTTAAATGTCACTTTTTCTCCACGTGTGAAGGATAAATATGTTAAAAGGACGAGTCGTCATTATTAAATAAAAACTGCAGGGCTAGGATTGTAGCTCAGCTTGCCTCACACACTCCAGGGATCGAGTTTAGTTCACAGCACTACAAAGAAAGAAAGGAAAAGGAGAGAAAAAAAGAAAAGACCCCTCCCCACCTCCCCAACCCCCCAAAAAATCACCTTCATGAAATATGCAGCTATGTCAACACGCAGTAAAGGATGGGTGATGTACCATGGGGAGTCTTTGCTCTGAACTCACACAGTTACTGTGCATTGCTGGGCTTGATAAACTTGTCTTTCTCCTTCTCCCCTCACCATAGGGAAGCCAAGTCTTTTGTCCTTACTATCCGCATTCATTTGTTAAAATCTTGTGACATTTTCTGGCAAAGGCAGGAAGAGGTAATCACATCTCAGGTCAGAAGCCTCCCTTGTGTTTATTCCTCTAGAACCCCTTCCTCTTCTCCAAAGTCACTTCTGCTCTCCTGCCTCTCTGGCAGCCAAATTCTTTGGTGCTCTGGCTTGCCTCCAGTGCCTTATTCTCCCTTGCTTTCATTCGTGTGTGTGTGTGTGTGTGTGTGTGTCTGTCTGTGAGTGTCTGTGAGAGGAGACAGAGTACTCTTTAGCACTGAGCTACATCCCCAGCCCTTTTCATATTTTTTATTTTGAGACAGGGTCTGGCTAAGTTGCCCAGGTTGGCCTCAAATTTGTGATCCTCCTGTCTCAGCCTCCTCTATAGCCATTTACTTTTCTATGGGGGATACAATAGAAGCAGAATGAGAGATTTGGGTTTATTTTTTAAACCCCCACTGTAAAATTCTCCTAAATTACATGAAACTAGCCTTGTTAAAATGTTTTTTCCTTTAAATGGTATTGAGGGAAGCATCTAAGAATCAACATTTTTTAGCAAGTAAGAATTTATGGACGTCCCGGCTCCTGAAGAACCCACCTAGTTTGCGCACATGGGACTTGAAGGAGAGGGAAGGCTGTGTTCATGCAGCAGCCACTTGGAAGGGGTTGAGTGGACCACCCCAGGGCTACCAGCTGCTCTGGAAATTCATCCCTTAGCCACACCCATGCATGGCATTTTCAAGGCCTTCTTAAGATTGTTACATAACCTATGTTACTACCATTTGCTTTCTTGAAACTTTTCTTTTTGTAATGCCTTTCTGAGCAAAAAATTTGTGAAATATTAAATTTGCAGGAATTTTTTAAAAAAAGAATTTATGGAGTGGGGACTGAAGCAGTGGCTTGGTGGTTGCAGCACTTGCCTGGCATGCGCAAGGACATGGGTCTGAACCCCAGCACCACATACACAATAAGGTGTCGGAGCAGAAAAAGCCACATGAAAAACTATATAAAATTGATATAGGGTGTGGAAGAGGTCAAGGGGGGAATTAATAAGTAACACAAACTTAGAAGGAAAAAGTAAGCCGGACAATATTTGCTATGCCAGTTTAAACACAAAGACCTATTAATATTTCCTGCCCCAGGCTTGAAACTTGTTCTCACTCTCCTACAATCTTCTAGCCACAATGAGATTATACATGTACATATGATTATCCAGTGAGAAAACTGGGTTACATGTATCGTTTTTCTACTTTCTCTAGGGCTTTCTAACATTGCTTGGAATCTAATAGGAGCAGAATGCTATGAGAGAAAATGAGTCTACTTCAGACTTTATTTTATCCAACATATTTAAAAGACTCTTATAATTTACTTGCATATCTATGTCCACTAGGTAATAAAGAGAATGACTGGGGTGTATCAATGAAGAAACAGAGCAGGAATTGGCACCCCAGTCGTGACCCCTAGTGGAGTCCACTATCTGCTCAGCAAATCATTACTGCTTCCTGCCCTGCATGGCCAACTTCACTCTGAATAAACTTTCTCTAACATATCAGCCGGTTTCTTAAATGAAATGACCACCTCGATCTGATATTCGAGGCCAGGTATCCCCACAGAGTTCCAATGTTTTCCAACCACAACTCTCAACACCTGTGGGTCGAGAGATAGTAACTCCACTTCACCCATACCAGCCCACTCCCCATCCCCACGCCAGGTTCTCATCTCTCTCATCTGTGACCACCTGGACAGTAAGCAGAGTGCCATCCTACAGCAAGCCACCAAAATCAAATAGCAAAGAACCCCACTGGATGTGACGTTTGAGGCTATTCGATCCCATCTCTTGATCAATGGCAGTCCCCCAAATCAACAAATCTACACCTGAACACTTATTTTTTTCTGCTTTCACTTTCTGAGCTTTATTTCCATGCAAATTATCTTCAGAGGAAAGAAAACAAAAGGAACTTGAAGCCTCAGGTTGGTCAACTCTGCCCAGGTAGCAATGAGCACACCCAGAGCCCACATTCTCCCATTGGAGGAACCAGGGCTCCCGGAAGAAATGACTGATGTTAGGACTGGGTCAGGAAATTTGCAAGGTGTGCCTAGAGTGTCCTACAGTGCTTGACAGTAAAGAAGTGCTCAAAACCTCACAAAGACTGGGTAGTCAAAGGGCCGCAGGAACCAGTTGAAAGATTCCCCAGTAGCCAAAGCTGGAATGATTTCAGCAACAAAATACAGTACTATAGTAAATGACCAAAGTAAATAAGAAACACGTGTGTCCAGACTTGTGTGAATGAGTGATTAAATAAACAAATAAAAGGATAGTAGACAAATCTCCCAATTGGAATTTCCGATGATATGTGTAAATATTCCATCTTCAAAGAAATGGAGCATAACCTCCTGCTACATAAACATGGGCTGCATGCAGTGACTTATTTTCAGAGTACAGTATGACCTCACAGTATAGAAACCTGACATACACTCTCTCAGCCAGGTGACCATCACCAACAGTGACGTCATCTTGATGCTATGCGTCATTCAGATAATGCAATGAAAACCGTGCTTCTCTTGTGTGGTCTTCCTCTCCAAGCCCAGTCTCATCTTGAGAAAAACATTAGACTAATCCCAATTGAGGGACAGTCTGCAAATACCTTTCTAGTCCCCCTTAAAACTGACAAGATGACCCTGCACTGTGGTGCATGCCTGCAATCCCATTGCCTCAGGAGGCAGAGGCAGGAGGATTGCAAGTTCAAGGTCAGCCTCAGCAACTTAGCCCTAAGCAAAAGGGCTACTGATGTAGTTCAGTGGTAAAGCACCCCTGGGATCAATCCCTCGTACAAAAGAAAATGAAACAAGACAAAACCAAAAATAACACACACAAAAAAATGAAAAAACAAAACTATGTAAAACTAGGAGGGCTAGTGGAGAGTTTGGAGGGATGAATGGGCAGTGGGATGGGAAAAAAATAAGAGGGTAGAAACTTGGGGCCATCAGGGAGGAGCCTGAACCTGGTTGGAAATCACAGAGTTCCCAGTTCCAGAAGGACCTGGGTTTGCCTGGATTCCTTCCATAAGTGAATCTTGCACTCCTCCCTCCTTTATCCCCCATGTCCAGCCTACTGAGATCTGTTGGCCTCAGTCCTGAGAGGACACTGCTCACAAGCAGGCTGCCCCTGGTTTTAAGTAGAGATGGAGCAATGGGGGCAGGGAAAAGTGTTAAGAAGAACCAGAAATATGCTGAAGGCCCTTCCTTCCTTCCTGCTTCCTCTTGTCTTCTTCCTTATAGTCTCTTGGGAAAAGATAAGGCAAAATAATTATCCTTAATATTCACAGATATGTGAATTCGTCAGATTTCAATCACATAAACATGCCACTACCCTTATTTCAAACAGGAAATGTATTACATGAGTGATGGAAGAAAAAATGCAAAGCCAGGCAGCCTGAGAGCCGCAAAAGCAGGAGCCCCCTGTTCTCCCAGCCCCTCATCTGGAAAGCCAAGAGCTGAGGCTGTGTGACCAGAGCCCGGGGTGTAGGGTTACCTCGTAGGAGCCAAAACCACTGCTGGAGCTCACAGGAGCCCTGGCTTCTGCAGCGCTGCTGCCTGAGGCCCAGAGAGAATGAGAGAAGCGGCTTCTTCCCTCCTCTTGCCACCTACTGCCATGCAGATGCCAGGGAAGCACCCTCCAGTAACCAGGGCACAGGGAATCCAGGGCAATCGGGTCTATACCACAAGCTACCAC